>NWSH02000537.1:10268270-10298578 GCA_002382865.2 Heliothis virescens
GATCTGGAAAACACTACCGGAGCTGGGTGTCGAGAGGTGACTCCCGGCCACCATAGGCGTGGGTCAGGGGGCGAAGAGTTTCGGGTGGCTCATTGTCTTTCCGTCTCTTAAGAGACAACAGGCCCTTGTCGACGGCGCACGGTGGGTTTTAGATAATTAAAGTCTGATACTCTCTCACACTGCACCCACAGCGGAAGGGGTCATAGGATGATTTCGAACTAAAAAAACCGGCCAAGTGCGAGTTGGACTCGCGCACGAAGGGTTCCGTTCCATTATCTATGAAAAAAGTACAATAAGAATGGTCAAGTGTGAGTTAGTTAAGTTGCACATTATTTCTAATAGATGGCGCTACTAGTATACAATTTTGCAATTAATTAATATAAATCAACAGCCTTAATATATATATATATATTTTAATTTTTAGTATTTGTTGTTATAGCGGCAACGGAAATACATCATTTGTGAAAATTTCAGCATTCTAGCTATCACGGTTAATGAGATACAGCCTGGAGACAGACAGACAGACAACGAAGTCTTAGTAATAGGGTTCCGTTTTACCCTTTGGGTACGGAACCCTAAAAATAATCTCCCCTTTTTTAAATCTGTTAAAAACCACTACTCACGGCTGGTTACAAATTCTAACTACTAGTTTCAGCCAGCAGCCTATAACCTATCTCAACATTTAGTTCTAGTTAAAAAAAACCGGTTAAGTGCGAGTTGGACTCGCGCATAAAGGATTCCGTACCATTATCTATGAAAAACAAAAGGAACCTACTACCTACAGCTAGCCAATTCACAAACATTTTTCGACAACAATAACTAACCTTGTTCCAGCCAGTTTCGTTGATCGTTTTTATTGAGATTTTTAACTCATATTTATTCTAGATTTTTTATTTGGGTAGTTTGGGTAATAACAGGGGGAGGATACATTTAAGTACAGACGACAGCAGGTCAACGTATACGAATCTGTCAAATTTTACCAATCAAATATTAACCTACCTACTGTTGTGATAAGGTTGAAAATCCATTGCAGAAATTTGACAGATTGTGGTAACTTGATGTGCTGTTGTCTGTACCTTGAAAGTGACTGGTTTTGAAATGATTGACTTTGAACAAAAAATAGTTTCAAGAACCTCAATTTCATTTTTAAAGACCTATCTATAGACACCCCACAAGTATAGGGTTGATGAAAAAGAAATCTGTTTCAGTTTCATCTTGTATTATTATTTTTCATTTCTGAACAAAAATCATAGAGTGGTAAATATAATAAATATAAAAATTATATTTACCTACTAAGTTTCAATTGTGTCGTAATAAAAGTTTCGGAATAATGTGGCTATGACGTACGGACAGACAGATAGGCATGACGAATTTATAAGGGTTCCGTTTTTTGCCATGCTGCTAAGGAACCCTAAAAAATATTCAAATCGAATCGATTCTTCAATTTTTTAAACCGGATCAGTAGTTCATGAGATTAACGCATTCAGCAAATAAACAAACTTACTCTTTAGCTTTACAATATAAAATGAAGATTAATAAAAAATATCCTTTGAATTTGAATATCGAATAATAAAATAAATTGCTTAAAAAAATACAAAATAAATTAAATCGTTATTTTTCACTAAGCAATTTAAAAATATTTTTAGCTGTTCGATTATTCATAATACATTTTAATCGATTTGTCAAAAATTTGTTTAAAAAAAAAATCCTACTCTACTTTGTCTATTGATGTGATCACCTTGTAATATTGCAAATTTTTTATTGTGTATTTCATGTGCGTTTTTTTTATTATGGAACATAAATAAATACACGAAATATAATGCAAGTGGATTGAAAATGTTATAAATATGACGTCCGTGTTATGTTCAAGATAGTGTTCGACTATTTATTCGTAAGTTTTTACCAAATTAAAAATGCCTAACTTTTGGGTAGTCCTTAGATATACGTAGTTTTCCCTTATTTTGAAATTTAATGACCTCGTTTGACCTATTGCATATTGTTGTCAAATAAGTTTTCTCGAAAACTATTGCTAAAATATTCCTTATGAAGCATTATGCACTTAGAAATCATATGTTGAAAGTTGGTATAAATTCTTGAATTTCACATCGCGGTTCAAAATATCCCGCCGAATTTACGGTGTATGTCAATGTCAAAATCTGGTCGAGCAGAGAGGTTAACAAGATTTGATTCACTCTTTTTGTTGTCTATTCACCTTTGATGTTTTTCCACTGTATTTGGAGGTTAAAAAAATAATTAGTTTATGCCTTACATGGGATTCCTTCATTCCCTTGTGGTCCGTAATATTTTTACTCTAAAAATACAAAACGATCTACAACTTTCAACAAGTGCATTTGCTATTAAAATATAAGTAAGAGACTCAAGGGACGCCTATATTCTGTACGCCTGAGGCAAATTGAAAAGCACACTCGAAAACCCCTTTAGTGTCATGTGAAGGCCGTACAATGGAGCACACACCCTCGCGCGAACACAGAAGGAACGCGGTTTATCGTTTAAAAAATTCAACGTTACAATGTACTTTTATGATATTATTTAGGTGTTAACAAAAGTCGAATTATACGCAGAAGACAACTTAAGAAAAACTAGCAAAAAACTTTTCTGTTTAGTTGTTACAATGTCACATGAGTAAGTAGTTTCAGCCGCAAACATACCTATCTACCTCATATTTCAAAGAGACGCCTGAAAAAGAGATGCTTACTTAGGCATATTATTCTACACACAGAAAGACGACTATGCAATACTATAAATTCGCTGCAATATTGGGCTATAGTTAGCTCTGGAAGGTTATTCCTTCCAATATTATAAATGCGAAAGTTTGTATGTTTGCTATTTCTTCACGCAAAAACTACTTGACGGAATTTGATAAATCTTGGCAGTAATATAGCTTATATATAAAAATAACTTTTAGGCTGTTTTTTTTCGGGGACGGGAACTACTTCCCTTGAAAAGCGGGTGAAACCGCTGGCGGAAGCTAGTTTCACATACAAACTCTTTGTTATATCGTGTCAAAAAAGTCACACATTCCGTATGTAATAACCTCTCAGCAAGCAGAGTGCGGGCGCGATCCATCATAACGTTTTATTGAATTACTACCCTCCGCGGCGGCCCTCGACCCATCCAATTATTGCCACTAATTATAATTATTGCACTTCATACTGCTTTGTTGACTGGCTTGTGGTGTTGTTGTCTTTTAGCTGTTTTTTTAGGATTAGATGGGACTTGTGATGCCTTATTTTTTATTAGATAGGACTTGAGTTCAATTGAATGATGTTCAAACCTTTTTGAATAACTTACATGTCGCATGCTTATGAGGTGCATCCTTGAGACAGTGTTTAGAAGTTTTCTTTGGATTTTAACGTGAATGGTTTAGGCTGGGCTAATAATTTTATTTTAGTGTATTGTTTGAATCAAAACAGCGCCTTATTGTTGCTCTACTCGTTTTTTTGAGATTGATGCTTTAATTAAACAAATAAAGTCACTCTATTGAAAACGCTGAAGCCTAAAGGTCGAAATCAGCCCCGATAGAGCCCTTGTGGGTCTGTTACTTACCAAAACTCCCATTATTTGCAAAACTTCACCGATCCTCATCAATATCACAATTCCGATGGTTCAAATCGTTCCCTCAGAACAAACAGACAAGAGATTAATGTCCTGTACCAACAACACTTGCTCACTAATCCCTACATGTGACTTTCTCACCCACCTACCGCACACATTAATAATTGCATAGCTCCTTGACAGAACAGATTCGTCATACAACCACTAACTTACCAAATTTAATACCACCCACAAACACCTTAAAATCACGTCGTTAAAGTCTAATTTTGAATAGTTCAACAGCATTCTAAAGTTGGCTAGAGTGGAGTTGATCACCCCCGCGGGTGCCATACGTCATCAGAGTTGGGGACTACATTGGACAGTTTAAATTTCGAATTACACGCAATCCATTTTCGAAATTGTGCGGTCTCTGTCTGTTTACTTGGGAATTCACAGTCCGTTTCAGGGTCATAACGGTGGTGAAAAAATGATGACATCGTTGGATATAAAAAAAAAACAGACTTTCTAATTTCACCGTATTTTTAGCATTTTACAGCATGATAACCTCAGACAAAATCATAAAATGAATGTTTACGGAGCTGTATTTGAGAAGCAATTTTTTTAAATGTAGAAAGCATACAAATTACCATTGCAGAAGGGCCAAGCAACATATTGTTGACAGTCACACAATATTTTTGATCAGAATTTTTCACAACACCAGCTACGACCCTCCAAGGAGTTCATATTTCTAATAAGCCCTAAACATACTCCAGTTTACCAAAAGCCTGTGCCTACTTTCCAAAGCCGTTGTCTAAACTTGCTACTTCTAAATAACACTCGCACAATTATGATAGCATTCAGAAGCAGTGTTTATGGTATTCCTATGGGGCAGAGCGCAAAGGGCGCGACATTTGGCTATGGGGTCGCGACCTTTCAGACGATATGGTGATGATTCCGCAAAGGGCGACAAATACATAAAATCTGTGCGGTCTCTTTTATAGTGGTGACATTTTTGTCAACTTATGGGGTAAAGTGGTACTTGTCTTACGTATTAGGAGGGGTATAGGTTACTGGTTTGGGGAATTGCCATGTTTGAAGCAAGAAACATTGAAGAAGTTTGGATTATAAAGTCTGGAATTCTCGATACGTCTTGAGCAAGCGTGGTGATTGACGCTCGTTCCTTCTCTGTATGAGAAGAGGCCTGTGCTCCACAGTAGGGCAGAAAAAAGGATGATGATGTTGTATTACGTGACTCTTTAGTATCTCTGACTGAAGGTGAAGCTCTTTGGAGGTCTTTGGAGCAAATGGACAGATTTTGACAAAATTTAGTTCAGTAGGACCTCTTGCTGTACAACTCTTATGAAGTAGCTTAGAAACAATTGAAAGTAGCATGGTTAAATAATAAAATGACTTCCAATCCTTAATTCTGTAATATTTAGCGGCTCACCGCTAACAAACCAGGATTATGTTCATAAATCGCGATGCTATTATTGCTGGCACCGTCACTCCATGCTATTAACTTGAAATTTGTATTAATACTGACCAAATTATATAGATCTCCCCCTCCCCCAAGGTTCCATACAAACGTAGATCCGTAAAGGGAGATATGAGGTAATATGACAGGTCTTCCAAAGCTGGTTAAATATGCAATCAAAGAATGTATTGGTGATATTTCGATCATTGGAATAAGACCTTTTTCGTCTTAGCAATAAGGGTGATTATGTAAGAAATGGAAATTAATATTGTAGGGATCATGAAAGAACCCTTTCTTTCCTAGATAATTACGGACACCTGTGGCTAAGTCAACGGATGAAATGGGAAAATACGCCACTTTTGTTTTACTGCTGTTATTTTCTTTGTTAAGAACTTGTTCTTGGTGTGGAGTTTCCTTTATAGAAGGTATTAATGTTTATACCTTTGGAAAAGATTATTTACTGTGATAGTGACAATTTTGGTAGTACCGAATGAATGGTGTTCAAAATATTGTACAGTTGACAGTAGGTCAACCTACCCGAATCTGACGCTTTTTACCAATTCAACATTTACCTCCCACTGTTGTGATAAGGTTCAACGTGATGTGCTGTCGTCTGTGCCTACGCAAAGAATAGTCCAAAATCAATTAGATGAGTTGAGTTGTGCAAAAAAAATATTGTGTGACAGTTTTGCAGGATAAGCTTATTTCTAAGTGAATATTGTTGTAATTTACATAAACCTACTAAGAGAGAAGTATCATGACAAGTCAAAAAAGAAAAATGGTGCTCAATTGCGTACAGTCAATAACAAAACCATCTCCATAATTCCTGATGACTACATTTTCGTTGCTCGATTAATCCACAATACAAACGAAGAAAAATTAACAGCCAGTCAGATTGAAACGGTGCTCTATCCGATTGCACACAAAGGGGTAAGGGGGTTGTGAACAAATCGTGTACTCGACTGTACATATCTGCGGTGACGACTTATAAAAACACCGAATAACACTTCGAGCGAGGGGAGATTTGAGAATTTGATTATTTATTCTATGTTTTTTTTTTTGTATTTAATGGATTTGGATGTTTAAATGTGTAATGTTTAGAAGGTAAAGGACCAGTTTCACAGGTCCTAGATAGAGTTCTAGATACCTATCTGACAGATAGTGCCATAGAAACTTTTTCTGTGGCATTACCTGTCAGATCTAGAACTTTATTTGGAACCTATGAAACTGGGCGTAAATATTTTAAAACTAAATAAATGATACAGATTTTTTAATGCTTTATTTCTGTGGTTTGACCATATTTCTCTAACAGTTCTACTTTATTCCGCTACTAATCAGAAGTCAATTTAACGGAAGGTAAAAAACATGTAATTCAGACCTTCCAAAAGTATTTTAATTACCTACTCATTCTCTCACAAATTCAAATACCTAATAGCATTTACACCAGAACGATAAACAAAGGCAAACCAAGCGCCTACAAAAAAAATGAAAGCAAAACACACGCCGCCAACACCACAGTTGTCAATTGGCGTAAGTAAAAGATCTGACACTCTTAATAGACAAGAGAGACTGTATAAATGTATAACTGAATAAAAAAACTCACTTCCGACATTCTGCGGAGTCGTTGACTTTGCTTAGCGTCTTGGGGGTTTTTTTGCGTCACGGAAAAAAACGGTGCGGGAAAATCATGGAAATGTCACCTGTGAAGCGGAGTAGACATGTCTTGGTACTTGAGTTTATTTTTGCTTTGTTAAAGAGAGATTTATGGAAGTCCCAAGATTTTGTAATTAAGTAATATCATGTAATTAATAACATCGATTGAAATGCCTTTGGCTAAGACAGCTGCAATAATGTAGATACGATCTTCGTTTTGTTTCAATAAACTTTTTTTTTGACTTGGTTTTCATTCAGTAGATAACTGAAAAAGAAAAATCTTTTTTATCCAGCAGGAAGAAAATATTGGTCTAAACCAGCTCGCAGTCTACGCGGTGAGACAATTACAACAAAAAAAAACATGTTACGAAAGAAAAAGATGTGTTTATTGGCTTATTAAGCCCAGTTTTGTTCTCAAAATATCAAAACCTCTAGCGCCTACTACACAACAGCGCGCAATGCAAATGGCTGCCGAACAATAATCACGAAAGTAAGCGATACGAATAAAAATATCGTCTCAACCGCCTCCCGGCCCCCTGAGGCCCGGGATTTAACATATCTAATGCGATTTACGTGTCGCATTCCCCTTCACACCTTGAAGACTGTCGGTAATCGTTTTAAGACGTTGTTGACTCGATACGCACCTCCTTACTTTTTGGTACTTTTTTTAAGGAGGCTCTTTTTTATCTGTGAATTAATTGGAATGGGCCATAGATGTGAATCACAAGATTAGCGGCCAGTTACACAAATTCCAACATCGATGTATATGTACAGACGACAGCACATCAAGTTACCACAATCTGTCAAATTTCTGCAATCGATTTTCAACCTTATCGCAATGGGGGTAGGTTAATGTTTGATTAGTAAAATTTGACAGATTCGTATACGTTGACCTGCTGTCGTCCGTACAAGTTCCAGATAAAGTTGTTGACAGCTATCTGACAAATCATGCCACAGAAAAGTAGTCAAATGGGTCAGGTAGCAATCTAGAACTTTAGGTACCTGGCACCTGAGTATCTGGCTGTAGAACTCTCCGCTTACCAGATCTTCAGAATTAATACTTTTGTAACATCATCATATTTAGCAAACGCTCTTTCCCACTCAATTTTAAGTGTCAATGAATCATAATAGGAAATAGGAAACCTATCTAAAAATACTGAAATACCTATAAATTGATAACATTGTTACTTAAATGTCAATGACCTTTTATCGATGAGGTATTTACGACAATTTATAAGCATGTTACACACATTTATCTCTTCATACGTTATGTTCTTAAATTTCTGTTGCGCTTAATTTAACGCTGCAATTCCTTTCATTCATTTGTTCCACAAAAGTGTGAAAAATTAAAATTGCGTTGGAATTTAAGCTTCTTAACCAGTGTTTATTTGAAATAGCTTGCTAATTGTGCAAAGTGCTCACAGTTGTCTGCAGAGGGCGCCACGTATTAGGCGAGACACAATGGCAGGTGTAGTCTAGGCCGTTATGCATACTGACTTTAAGTAATTGGCCTAAGGTTAGGGCTGCTACGGGAACATTAAGATTCTGTCAAACAACAACTACAAAATAATTTCTTCTATCAAATATTTGAAATATAGACGACAGCATATCAAGTTACAACAATCTGTAAAATTTCTTCAATAGATTTTCAAACTTGTCACAGTAGTGGAAGGTCAATGTTCAATAAATAACGTTTGATAGATTCGGACAGATTGACCTGTTGTACAATACACTTTTTCAAGGTCAGGAAGGCTCCCAAACTAACTGCGAAAGTTCTTCAGAAATTACAATTTAGCGTTTAATCTAAGAGTTTATAGTAGTCCCCTAACACTAAATACTTTTACAAACTATTAACGATGTCACTAAGATTATTCTTAAAAGAGCATAAGATATAGTCATCATGACTAAATGATGAACGAACTACTTCCAACTGAACCTATCTATCCTAATATTCATCACGATAAGAAAGAAGTTGGCAATTTTTATCAGTAAAGTGACGTCACAACCCTACACTGCAGGGGTGTGGTTAGGTCGCCATCAATGGGACTTCAATCACAATGAGAGGCGCCTTCATTATTTACAAATGAGCGTATAAATCTCTCGTGAACGATCCAGTTTCATTGTCGCGCAAATTACAAGTACCTCCACTCTTTCACTCCACTGATATATGGGTATGGGTAACAGAGATGGAAGCGTTAAAAATTAACAGACAGAACAAATATGTTGAGACAAGGCTCGTTTCAGAGAGCTTTCAATAGTTTTTTGCTGAATTTTGATTTCTTTGTAATGAAGTTAGGATTTAGGTTGATATCTCTGCTGTCATTGTTTAATGACCATCGTTATCACTATTGTGAATTCATTTTGACAAACGTTTTCCAGAAAAAGAAAAAATCGGCAAAGTGTCGAAATTTCAACACACTCTGAAACTTGGCACTACGTGTTTTTCAAAAAAGTTCAAAACATGGCAAAACGTTTCTGAAATAAGTACTTACCTATCTTTGTAATCCAATTTTTGCTTGTTATATTGCTTGAACACCATCATTCTTGCTAGAAGGTATACATTAGCTTGCCCACTGTACCTGAGGAGGTCATATAGGCAGACGCTCCATGTAAAACACTGGTACTCAGCTGCATCCAGTGAGTCTGGAAGCCGACACAATCGAGTTATGAAAAAGTTAGACATTTATTTCTTGTACTAATTTAGTCCTGAAAGTAACAAACACATACTGCAAGACTCGCCCTTACATCAATTACAATTGTTCAAAATTTATGAGGCCACATTACTAGTGATTACGTGATGATAACACGGGACATTCAGTGTTTAGTATTCGCACGACGCCTGGGCAATCATTATTCATATTTAATATACTGTGACGCCTCAATTGGAGGGTTATACAAGGTGTTTGAATGTGCCAATATTTCTATAACAGACAGTTTCTAGATGTAACTTTTTGTGTGTACCTGGCTGTTTTCTTGGTTTAATCTATGTTCCAAAGGTGCTACTCTCTCCACGCACTANTCGATTTTCAACCTTATCGCAATGGGGGTAGGTTAATGTTTGATTAGTAAAATTTGACAGATTCGTATACGTTGACCTGCTGTCGTCTGTACTAGTTCCAGATAAAGTTGTTGACAGCTATCTGACAAATCATGCCACAGAAAAGTAGTCAAATGGGTCAGGTAGCAATCTAGAACTTTAGGTACCTGGCACCTGAGTATCTGGCTGTAGAACTCTCCGCTTACCAGATCTTCAGAATTAATACTTTTGTAACATCATCATATTTAGCAAACGCTCTTTCCCACTCAATTTTAAGTGTCAATGAATCATAATAGGAAATAGGAAACCTATCTAAAAATACTGAAATACCTATAAATTGATAACATTGTTACTTAAATGTCAATGACCTTTTATCGATGAGGTATTTACGACAATTTATAAGCATGTTACACACATTTATCTCTTCATACGTTATGTTCTTAAATTTCTGTTGCGCTTAATTTAACGCTGCAATTCCTTTCATTCATTTGTTCCACAAAAGTGTGAAAAATTAAAATTGCGTTGGAATTTAAGCTTCTTAACCAGTGTTTATTTGAAATAGCTTGCTAATTGTGCAAAGTGCTCACAGTTGTCTGCAGAGGGCGCCACGTATTAGGCGAGACACAATGGCAGGTGTAGTCTAGGCCGTTATGCATACTGACTTTAAGTAATTGGCCTAAGGTTAGGGCTGCTACGGGAACATTAAGATTCTGTCAAACAACAACTACAAAATAATTTCTTCTATCAAATATTTGAAATATAGACGACAGCATATCAAGTTACAACAATCTGTAAAATTTCTTCAATAGATTTTCAAACTTGTCACAGTAGTGGAAGGTCAATGTTCAATAAATAACGTTTGATAGATTCGGACAGATTGACCTGTTGTACAATACACTTTTTCAAGGTCAGGAAGGCTCCCAAACTAACTGCGAAAGTTCTTCAGAAATTACAATTTAGCGTTTAATCTAAGAGTTTATAGTAGTCCCCTAACACTAAATACTTTTACAAACTATTAACGATGTCACTAAGATTATTCTTAAAAGAGCATAAGATATAGTCATCATGACTAAATGATGAACGAACTACTTCCAACTGAACCTATCTATCCTAATATTCATCACGATAAGAAAGAAGTTGGCAATTTTTATCAGTAAAGTGACGTCACAACCCTACACTGCAGGGGTGTGGTTAGGTCGCCATCAATGGGACTTCAATCACAATGAGAGGCGCCTTCATTATTTACAAATGAGCGTATAAATCTCTCGTGAACGATCCAGTTTCATTGTCGCGCAAATTACAAGTACCTCCACTCTTTCACTCCACTGATATATGGGTATGGGTAACAGAGATGGAAGCGTTAAAAATTAACAGACAGAACAAATATGTTGAGACAAGGCTCGTTTCAGAGAGCTTTCAATAGTTTTTTGCTGAATTTTGATTTCTTTGTAATGAAGTTAGGATTTAGGTTGATATCTCTGCTGTCATTGTTTAATGACCATCGTTATCACTATTGTGAATTCATTTTGACAAACGTTTTCCAGAAAAAGAAAAAATCGGCAAAGTGTCGAAATTTCAACACACTCTGAAACTTGGCACTACGTGTTTTTCAAAAAAGTTCAAAACATGGCAAAACGTTTCTGAAATAAGTACTTACCTATCTTTGTAATCCAATTTTTGCTTGTTATATTGCTTGAACACCATCATTCTTGCTAGAAGGTATACATTAGCTTGCCCACTGTACCTGAGGAGGTCATATAGGCAGACGCTCCATGTAAAACACTGGTACTCAGCTGCATCCAGTGAGTCTGGAAGCCGACACAATCGAGTTATGAAAAAGTTAGACATTTATTTCTTGTACTAATTTAGTCCTGAAAGTAACAAACACATACTGCAAGACTCGCCCTTACATCAATTACAATTGTTCAAAATTTATGAGGCCACATTACTAGTGATTACGTGATGATAACACGGGACATTCAGTGTTTAGTATTCGCACGACGCCTGGGCAATCATTATTCATATTTAATATACTGTGACGCCTCAATTGGAGGGTTATACAAGGTGTTTGAATGTGCCAATATTTCTATAACAGACAGTTTCTAGATGTAACTTTTTGTGTGTACCTGGCTGTTTTCTTGGTTTAATCTATGTTCCAAAGGTGCTACTCTCTCCACGCACTACGCACATTGCACAAGGATGAGAAATCGGTTATAAAGTCGGTCCTCCCACTGAGCGGAGAAATTCTATTGGCTATTTGAAATCTTCTCCGCTCAGTTTCAATTTGGTGGGTCCGGAGCTCAGTCAGGTTGCAATGCAGCAGACCAATGGTTGAGCTATTAGAAGCTGTATAGATCGTCTTGAAAGGGCAACATCTTGTATCATAATCACGGAAGGTAGGCCACACGCGTCATATGGCGCTAATGACAGGTGTCCTGAATGACACAATTCATTCATGAATGAATAATAACGTTTTATATTAATGAAGATAATTGGCTGATGTTACAGCGCTTTCATACTAGTCGAGTTCCACTCGGTTTTTTGACGAGCGAGAACAAATTTTAATAAATAATTGACAAATATGTACCGGTACAAACGATGACCCCTGAAGCCACATGACAGGTTTTTCGCTGCGCAGAATGTGTTACGCGTAGGAAAATCTACGAGTCTACGAGAGACAACATCTATGGTTTTCAAATCTGCTGTGTTAATTATCGGTATATTTTCTTTTTTTATTTAAATACGTTTTTTCGTATTTGCGAGGACTTTAAAGGCTACGCGAAGAAGAACGAAAAATTGAGGTACATAGAAGTAAACGACGAACGAATTTTTTTTTCTAAAATAACATAAGAAAAATATTTAAAAAATAACATAACAAAATAATTTTCCTCCACCAAAATCATTCCTTTTAAAAACCAACGATTGCACAAGTTTCAAACATAATCATACATCCATACCCATAAGTGCAGTACAGTTTGTATCACAGCCGAGTAATCCGGCTAATTGTTAGGACGACAGTGGCCCCGGGCCGTATAACCCGGGAATTTCATTACGGACACCAGCAGGCCACGGCTGGATTAGAATGCTGCTATTGTTCATTGAGTTATAGCTGCTGGACGTAGCCGGGATGTGTTGTGGGATGGCGTGAAGTTCAGGAGGTTTAAAAAATGTCTGGTTTATAGGTGGGATCTACCTTTTGTAGTCAAATAAAAATTTGGATTATTTTTATCCAAAACAATATATTTTTTTGTAATCACTTTAATACGGGAATCAACGAATAAGCAATATTTCTCAGGTATTAATACGAGAATCAAAAGCTTTATAAGGCTTTTGTTATTGTAAGAGTAAGAGAAAATCCATTATTGTTTTTTCTTATTTTCACTAACCTTTGTTGTTAAGAGTATTTACCTACTTTTAGTTAGATTCAAATGTCTATCAATCAGCACCCGACACAAAAACAACGAGATACTTACTACCAGTGTGTTGCATTGTGACTAATGATTCTTCTGGGAAACTCACTTTAGCAAACAGTAACAAAGTGACCACGAAATCGCAGTCTTTATACGCGATTTAAAATGGCCTTAGACTAATATCAGAAAGGCCAAAAACACACTACTAACCGTAACATGATGGCGGTCTGCGCTCAAATTGGCCGCGATTGGGCCGTCTAATTGTTTGAAATATGCGCTCGGTGCCATAAGGAATAGTTTAATAGTACATCTCACACTACGGTATAAAATTCAACAGAATATTTCTCATATTATATTCTGTTGAATTTTATTTGTTGCTAATTGCTGACTTTAAGGTATCAATTATGGTGGTATTTCCGTGGTCATGTGGAATTAAGTGGTTAGGATGATCTTAGTGCATTTAAGGGTTAGGAATAGGTATAGATTTAGGGCTAAATCCTTGGCGTCGATTAGACATGTATCATTTTTTTTAATTTACATATTTGGTGGATCTTATGGTAGCTAAGGAGATTGGAAAAAGGGTTTGATCGAGATTCCACCCGTCAATAACAACAAATTGCTTGCAAATATGTAAAATGTGCACAAAGTTGCAACCTTTGGGCGTGAACACAGTTTTAGTTCGCGAAAAAATGTGCGCGAATAATATGGTAAGCTGCAATAATTGCTTATACTTTATGGGATTTTTTGGCTTATGTTTTTGTCCTCAAACGCGAAAGACTCCATTCCATAATATCTGCAACTTATCTAATATTTTACGCTGCTTACATAGGTACCCATAGTCCATCCTGAAACATATCACGAAGCTTAAAGAGAGAACCATATCCGCATATACAATCATTACTGCATTTTTATCTAAGAGTAAGTAATAACGTTTTTCTCTTTATCGGTATTAATTTGTTTATCAGTGCTTTTAGATTTATGACCACTTTCCATAATGTTTGAAGTTTTAAGCTTTATCAGTTTAGTTTTGAAAGCACGCTTCGAGAAGTTTTAAAATGGAGTTTCATAATAAGTAGTACTATTATTAGATGTTGGAGTGTAAAAGTTGATAAGTGTTTTGGAAAATAAGACAACTTTATCATTGTGTAATAAATAACTTTACATAATACTTGCGGTTGAATGAACGTTTTATTTGAAAGTCGAAAGAGATTTTCTTCGAATACATGGATTATTAAGACAATCATATAATAGTTCGTAATTTTTTATACACATTTACCAAATCGCACACATAGATATTAAAATAGTATTTCGCTTCTTAATCAAGAAAGTGCTGGAGAAAGTAATTTATATTTCGGGAACATATCGGTTTGCCCAAAACCGCACTGCAACTGCGGCAACAGGATTATGATGATGATAAAAGCCCCGGACACGTAGATGGTTAAGTAACCTAACAGTACCTCAGAGCCAAATTACAAATCACCGTTTTTGTAACGGTCAGTCAGCGGTTTTACTAATTCAGTTGCCACATGATTTCCTGATATTAGCACGTGTAAGCAAACACACAAAAAAGCTCTTCAGCTTTATAATTTTAGTATGATTTAGGCCATACGCGCCATACACTCCACGTAACCATTAAAACAATAGAGGTAAGCAAAAAAAGTGTCCCTCACCTGAGGGTTTATGACGTCATAGTACATAGGGTGCACACGTGGGGTGGGGTCAAAGGTTTCGGCCAATGGCGAGCGGAAGCGACTACCGGAGCGGAACACACTTCCGGCAGATATATTTTTTTAATTATTGCATTCATTGGTCGAGGCGTTTGTTTCCGCCAGGTGTGGTAAATAGAGTATTTCATTGTTTATATATTTGTGGGTGATTTTTTGAAGGGGTTGTTTTGATGAAGGATAAAGTGATTGTTAGAATTTTACTGTCAATGGACAGATGGGGTTGTAGCATTATCGAAATACGTAGATTTGTGTATGTGTTGCTTCATCAAATATCCAGCTATGTAACTGAAAAGCGAATACTGATAATAACATATTTTTGGAAGTAGGCACAGGTAGAAGTTCGGGACGCATATAATCAATATTATCTAAGTAAAAAGTAAAAAGACTAGTGACCAGATAAAGTTCTAGATAGCTATGTGACAGATACCGTCATAGAAAAGTAGTTAAAATTAAAAAAAACTTTCTATGCCAGTATCTGTCAGTTTTTTTTTGGTAGCCTTTTTATCGTCCCACTACTGGGCACAGGCCTCCTCTCACACGGAGAAGGATTGAACATTAATCACCACGCTTGCTCAATGCGGGTTGGTGATTTCAGACTTTATAGTCCAGGTTTCCTCTGTCAGATAACTAGAACTTTATCTGGAACTTGTGAAACTGGAGCTAGGTATACAAAGTCCACAAGGAACTTGGGTTATGGATGGCCGCTGCTGAATATAAGTCCCATTAATTTCCAAAACGACCAGTGGAAAGCGTCCGGTGCCTTCCCGTGACTTCACTAAAAATAATCCTGACTCTGCAGTCCTGACTAACAAAAATAGTAACTATGACAACATCTTAACAAAAGCGTGTAAGCAGGAAACACTTATTAAGGAGTTCTTACGCGTTTTATTGTAACGTATACTACAAACAGGATGGATCCATTACCCGGAGTTGCCTCAAATTGTTGGGATACAGATTTGTTAGCCTCGTTAGAGAGAAAAATTGGAATGAATAGCTAAGAAGGTTTAAGTATAGGAATGATGATGATAATGATGAATTGTTCCAGGTAGATGTTATTGTAGACGCAATTGGTGATCAAAATGAAAATATTTACAAAATAAAGTGAGTATTTTGAGAGCATAATATAACTGTTAATATTTAGCTGATGATGCAACAATTGGTAAACGATTGCTCTCATCAGTATTAAAGGACCTGAGAAAAGGACTTAGGTTAAGAAATATTAGAAGTAAGTAGTCTTTCTAGTGAATTGAATCATGAGGATCAAAAATCATTGTACGTAATTTTAAAAACAGACTTAAGTAAGCCCTTGATATTAATTGATATTGGCATTAATACAAATTATACAAGGATTCCTATATCTCTTTGCAGTAAAATAATTTGCGAGACATTTCCAATTTATCTTGAAGCGCAAGTACAGCACACTCGACATGGTACACCATGACAAAATCCGACCATCCCATCGCCCCACATTGTTTTCCGCTAAATTGGACTCCGTGATTAATTTGTTTAACTCCCCTACCGTGTAATTTGTCATCAACCACTATTTCCTGAGCCTCCTCACCTCTCTCAACACGAACAAACTACAGGCTATGTTACCCGAAGCCTGGTGAAACAGGGGTCTTGATAAATTTGCTATCGTGCTCCTAAAATTCCTTGCTTATTTGGTTAGTTGACATTGGGAGCTCAATAAATAGTGAAATTCACGAGATGTTTGCCGAGAAGTAATTACGTGTTTGTTTCTTTTGCTCCAATGATAACGAAGTTGGTTACTTAGAGAAATTATGGCAAGATTGTAGGGGTTGATCAATTACAAATAAAAAAGACTGCAATCGTTTAAAAAATAAGTAATTCTCCAAGGGAGTTGAACGAAAACAAAAATGTTAAAGAAGCTTTGTTAGAATTAGAGCTAAATTAAGACTACCCTATTAAGACTATTTCACCATTATTTAGGGTTTACTGTAAAAAATCTAGAAACTTACAAGTTACACCATCTCTTAAAACACTTCAAAACTGAATTTTCGGGACCCCAAATTAGGTGTACCCAAAAACAAATCCGGGCTACTTACTACGTGACTCCGTTATCTGCGGTTCGTTTTTCACGCGGCATCTGGCTCCGAGGGGTATCATCTTGGCAGTATCTCAACAGTCCCCAGGGAGCTTGTTACACCGCTATAATTAGTGAGACACCTATCTGCTTCAATTAGAACTGAGGAGTTGTTTGCGCGACCGAAATTAAAGGCGACGTTCGGTGTGAAAGGCGGTCGGGTTTGGTTTGAGGTTCACGGCGATTATGGTGTGGAGAGATTTAGATCAGTGAATTCGTTTGGACAACGACTGAAGAAAGCTGTAAATGTGGACGCCAGAAGGTTTTTAAAGAATAATTGTTACCAAATATAATTTTCGTATAGTATTACCTCTCTAGGTAAATGGGTCCAAACTTTTGATAAGTATACATATACGAATATCCTGCTATCTTCAGTATATTTATGCTAAGGTATTTAGTGAAAAACTCAGAGAACTAGGATTTTCTTTTGTAACAAAATACCTAAACATTTATGAAGACGAATCAAATAATTTCTGCACATTTCCCCGAAACTCCTGAACACCTGTATCTCCCATCTTACCTATATAACTCATTAATGGAAACAACAAATACCTTTTCTTATCCTTGGTTACATTCCTTGCACTCCATCAGAGCGATAAGGGGTTACAATGGGTATCAGTGTAAAATCTTGGGTTTCGCTGAACAAGGGGGTTGTGGGTTGTTTAANGTCAGATAACTAGAACTTTATCTGGAACTTGTGAAACTGGAGCTAGGTATACAAAGTCCACAAGGAACTTGGGTTATGGATGGCCGCTGCTGAATATAAGTCCCATTAATTTCCAAAACGACCAGTGGAAAGCGTCCGGTGCCTTCCCGTGACTTCACTAAAAATAATCCTGACTCTGCAGTCCTGACTAACAAAAATAGTAACTATGACAACATCTTAACAAAAGCGTGTAAGCAGGAAACACTTATTAAGGAGTTCTTACGCGTTTTATTGTAACGTATACTACAAACAGGATGGATCCATTACCCGGAGTTGCCTCAAATTGTTGGGATACAGATTTGTTAGCCTCGTTAGAGAGAAAAATTGGAATGAATAGCTAAGAAGGTTTAAGTATAGGAATGATGATGATAATGATGAATTGTTCCAGGTAGATGTTATTGTAGACGCAATTGGTGATCAAAATGAAAATATTTACAAAATAAAGTGAGTATTTTGAGAGCATAATATAACTGTTAATATTTAGCTGATGATGCAACAATTGGTAAACGATTGCTCTCATCAGTATTAAAGGACCTGAGAAAAGGACTTAGGTTAAGAAATATTAGAAGTAAGTAGTCTTTCTAGTGAATTGAATCATGAGGATCAAAAATCATTGTACGTAATTTTAAAAACAGACTTAAGTAAGCCCTTGATATTAATTGATATTGGCATTAATACAAATTATACAAGGATTCCTATATCTCTTTGCAGTAAAATAATTTGCGAGACATTTCCAATTTATCTTGAAGCGCAAGTACAGCACACTCGACATGGTACACCATGACAAAATCCGACCATCCCATCGCCCCACATTGTTTTCCGCTAAATTGGACTCCGTGATTAATTTGTTTAACTCCCCTACCGTGTAATTTGTCATCAACCACTATTTCCTGAGCCTCCTCACCTCTCTCAACACGAACAAACTACAGGCTATGTTACCCGAAGCCTGGTGAAACAGGGGTCTTGATAAATTTGCTATCGTGCTCCTAAAATTCCTTGCTTATTTGGTTAGTTGACATTGGGAGCTCAATAAATAGTGAAATTCACGAGATGTTTGCCGAGAAGTAATTACGTGTTTGTTTCTTTTGCTCCAATGATAACGAAGTTGGTTACTTAGAGAAATTATGGCAAGATTGTAGGGGTTGATCAATTACAAATAAAAAAGACTGCAATCGTTTAAAAAATAAGTAATTCTCCAAGGGAGTTGAACGAAAACAAAAATGTTAAAGAAGCTTTGTTAGAATTAGAGCTAAATTAAGACTACCCTATTAAGACTATTTCACCATTATTTAGGGTTTACTGTAAAAAATCTAGAAACTTACAAGTTACACCATCTCTTAAAACACTTCAAAACTGAATTTTCGGGACCCCAAATTAGGTGTACCCAAAAACAAATCCGGGCTACTTACTACGTGACTCCGTTATCTGCGGTTCGTTTTTCACGCGGCATCTGGCTCCGAGGGGTATCATCTTGGCAGTATCTCAACAGTCCCCAGGGAGCTTGTTACACCGCTATAATTAGTGAGACACCTATCTGCTTCAATTAGAACTGAGGAGTTGTTTGCGCGACCGAAATTAAAGGCGACGTTCGGTGTGAAAGGCGGTCGGGTTTGGTTTGAGGTTCACGGCGATTATGGTGTGGAGAGATTTAGATCAGTGAATTCGTTTGGACAACGACTGAAGAAAGCTGTAAATGTGGACGCCAGAAGGTTTTTAAAGAATAATTGTTACCAAATATAATTTTCGTATAGTATTACCTCTCTAGGTAAATGGGTCCAAACTTTTGATAAGTATACATATACGAATATCCTGCTATCTTCAGTATATTTATGCTAAGGTATTTAGTGAAAAACTCAGAGAACTAGGATTTTCTTTTGTAACAAAATACCTAAACATTTATGAAGACGAATCAAATAATTTCTGCACATTTCCCCGAAACTCCTGAACACCTGTATCTCCCATCTTACCTATATAACTCATTAATGGAAACAACAAATACCTTTTCTTATCCTTGGTTACATTCCTTGCACTCCATCAGAGCGATAAGGGGTTACAATGGGTATCAGTGTAAAATCTTGGGTTTCGCTGAACAAGGGGGTTGTGGGTTGTTTAAGTTATGGCCTACAAGTCGCCGACAGGGGTGGCAATGCCGCTGTCAACGGGTTAATTTAAGATATTCTTCTTTTTGTTGGCGTTTGATAAGAGGAGTTCATAAATTCATTATTATTTTTGAAAGAGGAAATTAGGGATTAGGTAGCTGCTTTTTTTGTGAGCTTAAGATTTTTAACGTTTTGGTGAAGTTATGTGATTATTTGTGTTGTTTTTGCAAATAAATACCTCATAACATTGAATCGAACGCGAATTGACAAATGGAAGGTATACAATACTAGCCTTCGCCAGCGGTTTTACCCGCGTCCAGTGGGAACTACTCAGCGCACCCGGATAAAATATAACCTATAGCCTTCCTCGATAAATGAGCTATCTAACACTGAAAGAATTGTTCAAATCGGCCCAGCAGTTCCTGAGATTAGCGCGTTCAACCAAACAAACAAACTCTTTAGCTTTATAATATTAGTCTAGATGATGTAATTAATATGAACATGATTGTCTATAACAGTCCACAAATCCTAGAATTTATAAAAACAAAACGAAATATACCTTTTATTTCACACAATTATTTTCAGAAAAATCCAGCTATTATTATTTGTCATACTTTTAGAAAAGCGAGTCCGGGGTACTTTATCAGTGGGATTAGTGTTGGACATCGTAATCCCGGGATCCGAAGTCCGTTCGAGGTCCGGCTATAAATCAGAACTGACCTTCGAGTGGACTGTTATGTTTCTTTAATTTGGAAGTATTAATCTCTAAGTATTAAGTGTTTCAATTTATGTAGAATTGATTTGAGGATTTTAGGCGCTTTTTTAGCTATGTTTTTGGCTTTTATTAGTTACATGCTATAGATCCAGTTTTTAAACTGAGTTTCAAATATATAATCTATAGCATCCAGCGTTGTTTTATTGTTATTGACTTCCTTACTGAAATGAATAAAAATCATTAGTCTGCTTCCATGATTTTCATCGCAACAATCTAAGTCTGATAATCTACCATCATTACTTTATTGCCCACACAGATGTCCGCAATCACTTCATACCCAGTGACCATAAATTAGTCAAGAACAAGGACAATTTGTCCGATAATCCCTGTCGATCGGGGATTATCCGGACAATTGCGGTAAGTGTGGTAATCCTACAACACTGCGCCAATTTACAGAGTCCAGTATTTATTGGGGGTTAGTCACCCTAGTCAATTGTCCTGAGGTATTATAGTTGTTAATGATTTTTGTTCTTGTTGGCATGTAGGTTCTTAAGAGGGTTATAGAGCTATCAATTTGGCATATCATAAAGCTTTGCAAAAACGTATTTTAAATGAATCTAAAAACGTATTTAGAAGTGCAAGGTGTAAGAGAAAACTCGAGAACTAACCTGAGTAACAAAGTGAAAAGTCTGTAGGTACCTACTTAGCCCTAAACGGAAACCCTTGAGACAAAATGGTACCTGAAAATACAACTTCTGATAACTAAAACTGCTGTATTTCAAATACATAAAAGGCTAATATTGTATTCAACTTTCTATATAACCCCAGCAACATAAATCTACCACAAAAGTCCAACACTCAATTCGCAAAGTGGCAAGTGGGCCGGTGTAATGACAGATTAGCCGAGCGGCCGGCCACCTGAGCTGGGCAAAATATGCAATAACTCAGGTCCCCCCTAATTCGGCCGGATCGGGCCAATAAATTCGTCACTGTGATTAGTGAGTACTCAGAGGAATTGTGGAGGATTCACTGTTTGGGTAATGGTAGTACATACTAATGGAATAGGAGGTTGTGTTTTTAGGAAATATTAGTTACGAGTACGAGTAGATGGATGTATTAAAGAATTTCATACAGATTATGTATGTCTCTGCCATGCACTCGGGACTATAGAGTCCCAGAATTTTGGAAGGCGAACGTGGGGCCGAAGCCCTTTTAAGACAACTTTAATGAAAGTAATGACGACACAAAACCGGCGATTATCCCTTCATATAGATTAATATTAAAGGTGATAGACAATATTATTACATCCAAGTTACGTACGGTAAGCGGGCGAACCCCAGGAATCATCATCATGTACTTTAATAGACACTAACATTAAAAGGATAAATAAAAATTCTGTGTTATACTTAATAAAATTAATATTAATATCAAAGTAGTTACAACAAGTGCATAACAACTAAAATTATATAATAACAATATCAACTAGAATAAAACTAACTTCGCTATTAAACATGACTGAGAAGTCGTTGAAGTAAATAATGGTCAAAATATTGAATTAGAATGTGTCGTTTAATCTACTACTAGCTGATGATCTTGTGCATCGACAGTGTGTTATAGCCATATCGTCCAAAGTTTTCTTTTTGAGTTGTGGAATCATGCTTTTATGTTTCTCTCCAGGAGCATATGAGGTTGAAGGATGTTTACTTGTAATGGACAGCGGCTGCGCGACACTGCTGGCAGGCTTAGGTATCTTACTCGGCCTATTCTGCTGCCTGCTCATGTCTACGCAAATTTCTCTGGCCGGCCTATCGATTGTTATCTCTAAATAAGGCTTCCCTGAAGGTATTTTACCACTTTGTTTCCCGCTGGTTCTGATAGTTCTCAATTCTCTTGTCACTTGAAAGCGAGTGGTCTTTGTTTCGACCTGTTTGTCTGACTGACATTTAGACCCTTTAATGCTGTCTGAAGTAACCTCACGACATGTGGAGTTAGATGTTGAATCAAAACAGCCTTTTGTTATGCAGTCGGTACAAGGACAAGGTTTTCTGCAGGCAGTGTCATCAAGAGATTCAACTACATCATACGTTTCATCAAAAGCAGAGTATTCTGGTGCTGATTCTAATTTATCGTATTTAATTTCGCTAACTATACAAGAGTCCTCAGTACGCATACAGCACCGCTCATCACGTCTTCTACTATCATCAAGATGATGGAGGTCTCTACATTCGTCAAATAATCTACACACGTTTTTGTCTTCGCAATAGTCTTTGGATTCAGCTTCTAATATATATTCATCAATTCCTCTACGCTCTTCCTCTCCCTCAAATTCGTCTGATTCTCTAGCTTCCTCAAGTTTACGACATTCGTCAACCATTTTGTTTTCATCTACATTTCTAACTACAACCTTCTTACTGTGTTCGGGTTTTTTATGTCTCCGATATTCTTCGGCCTTCCTGCGGTCTTCGAGCTTTTTAGATTCATCAATGTCTCGACACTCATCACGCTTTCTAATTTCATCAAGTTTTCTAGATTCTTGAAGTTTTCTGCGCTCTTCAACTTGTTTGCGATCCTGTAGTTTCCTGTATTCATCAGGTGATTTATGTCTATTAGATTCTTCTGGTTTTTCCAGTCTTCGGTATTCTACAACGTTTCTGCATTCATCTAGTTTCTCAAGCTTTTTACACTCTTCAGCTTTTCTCCGTTCTTCTATTCTTCTACACTCGTCAGCTTTTCTACGTTCTTCAAACCTCCTACATTCCTCGAGTTTCTTAGCCTCATCAAGTTTTCTGCTTTCTTCAAATTTCCTATTTTCTTCTGCCTTTTTGCATGCTTCTTGCTTTCTACATTCTTCTGCTTTCCTACGATCTTCCTGTTTCTTACTCTCATCAGTTTTTCTGCGTTCGTTTCTATGAGGATCATCATTTCTTTGTTTTTCGTGTCTTCTATACTCCTCTTTTTCACGGCGTCTTCTACTTTTTTGAAGTTCCTCTAGTGTTTGCGAAGAACTGGGTGCTAGCGGAGTTTGCATCGAAGTTCCACTTTGTTTTGGATCAGGATAGAATGCATCGTGACTTGACAGAACGGTAAATTGCGTTAAGTTACAATGGTCATTAGAATAAACCACGCAACAGTTTTTCTTCAGTGATGATTTCGTTGAAGATTTATGACACTCTGCAACATTGCATTTACCATCGCATGGCTGATCTCTAGATGGATCTGAACATAATTCAGTTCCGACAGCGTTGGTGACCTTAGATGGATATTGGCCTTCAAATTCCACGTTATTGTTCTGAGATTTACGATGATATATCTTAATACCACTTCTCACACAAGAGGTGTTGCCCGACCGAGATTTATCCGCAGGTGCACACTCAGTCATACAACTTGTTTTAGCTTTGAAACATGCACTTTTATCTTTTTTGTCTGTCTTGTTGCTGTCTATAAAAAGATAGACATTACTACTACAGTCCTTTTTATGCATCTTTTTGGAGCAAAGTATATAAATCAATGCTGGTACACACCAGGCTATTTCAATAAGTAGTATTATTGTTATAATCCACATTTTTTTACATGATAAATCCATGGCCGATACTTTTGGAGGTTTTTTCAAACATACATTATACTTGTCACCGTACATATCCATGACAGTGTTGCAAAGATCACGGGTCCTGTTCACCAAAGTGAGTACGCTTCCGAGTGCAAGGTATAAGTCTTCATCCTTCAAGTGTGGCACTACCTCGTTTGACAGCCAATCTTGAAATTTCTCGTCAAATTTTTCCTGTTCTTTAGGATTAGTGGTTTGAATGCAACTTCTCGCAGCATCGTAGTACTTGATCAGATTATGAGCCGAATCTGCTTTATTCATCGATATCAAAGACACATTCTTAAGAGGTATGAACATTGTGCTCGATTTGTCATTCCAATTCACGTTTGGAATTGGTATACTTAAGCCACCTGGAGTCTTCTCGAAGTACGCTAGATTTTCACAAGGGTCTTTCATGCTTCTAGTGTTTGATACTAATTTAAGAGGAGCAACATTGATTGTTATGGAGTTAAGTACATTCTCATCAGGTTTGTGCCAGCCAGTACCATCAGTGTCCAAGTATCTTTTGATTTCGTTGTAAAATTGGAAGAGTTTGACTACGTTATGTTGAGATACTGTGCCTCCATAATAGTCTAATTTTGCAATAGGCAGGACCCATACTTTGAGATATCCTCCTATTGCGTCTGAAAGAGCTGTGGTCATGATGGTGTCGGTTTCAGGGTCAACAGACTCTCTTCTGATAGCTGCATAAGCGTCTCTGAAGTATCCTAGTAGGATATTGACATAATCTTCATTGAATGTGTTTATGAAGATGGGCGGAGGGAGGAGTGTTTGGAAATACCTCCTAGCTTGGAGAAGTCCTAATTCTGTCTTGCTCCACTGTTTCTTGTGCAAATCACCGTCAGTAAATAACACTGTGCCAACATTAGGCACAAAATGGTGCATATCGTTTGGTTGAATCGCACGTATTATTGGTACTAATAAAGTGCACGCGTAAATTAACATCATGTTGTATAATATCATTTATAAAATAAATTACTATAAAATACACGCGACACAAAATGACAACTATTTAGTTTAAGTGACTTTGACACTTCGGTTTATTTTTTGTTGAAGAAAAAGTATTTATAAAGAAGAAGGAATAGTTCCTTTGTCTATACTTAACAATCTAAAGGTTTGTTTGTTTGTCTGCTTGAAAACCGATTTGAAGAAATATTTGCGTTAGATTGCCATTTAAAGAAACTACTTCACTCTACTAAGCCGTAGAATGCGGGTCAAATCGCTGGGGTTTTTTTTAATGTAGCAAATCTGCAATAATAATCATTCTACCTCTATTCTACTCTCAGATTAATGAAGTACAATTCTACTCGTACATTTATAAGCTAAATTTTACAGTTTGCCATTTCATACTATTATCATTTTGTCACAGTTTCCAGGTGTCTAGGCTATAAATCACATCAAGAGGTGAGGGGGGGAGGTGGCTGTACGAGACCGACACGTTAAATTGTTTAATTAAAACCAGTATCAAATTAGGGGATTACATATGTGGGGTACGGCTCGTTTGGGGGTAATGACATCGGTGCACAATTGATTTGGGGAGCTCAGCTTTCTTGGAGGATGTTGAAGACTCTTAGTAGGGAGAATAGTGATTTCTAGGGTTTTTGATTTTGTTGACAAAAATATATTATGGTCCTTGAAACTAAAGAAGGAGCTTGAAGGTCATATACTTTACATATAACCAGATAACTTGATTGAGGAGTTCAGATTGGTAGTCGCTGCATGTAAAACACAGGTAGTCATCTTTGGTTAGACTGGAAGCTGACCCCAACATTATGTAGTTGGGGAAAGGCTGGAATATTTGTTTATAGCAATTATAGCCTGTGTAAGGAACAGTTGAATGAAGGTTTGATACTTTACCATGAATTAAACACTATACACTAGATAAAGGTAGGTATATAGTCGTTTATGCACAAAAATTAAACAGTAGAACAGGAGTTATTCAATGGGTTTTTTTTAACTCTGGATCTTTTTGAACATTTTTAGTGAGGACCAAATTATGACAAC
Organism: Heliothis virescens; assembly: GCA_002382865.2. Classification (NCBI taxonomy): domain Eukaryota; kingdom Metazoa; phylum Arthropoda; class Insecta; order Lepidoptera; family Noctuidae; genus Heliothis; species Heliothis virescens. Next base: position 10,294,359 of record NWSH02000537.1, read on the forward strand.
CGCTTTAGATTTAAAAATCTCCTTACCCAAAAGTAAGCTACTTTATTTCTTAATTTAGGTCGCAGGCAATTATTTAGTCCGTAGAAGTGATCCTCATTAAAAAGCCCATATTGTCAACATTGACCGATGGCACTAATTACAAATTCGCGTGGTCCAACCATCATGACGCACATCATTATTATAATGAATAGACAAGTGAACACTGAGACATTAACCTACCACAATCTGTCAAATTTCTTCAATAGATTTTCAACCTTATCACAATGGTGGAAGGTTAATGTTCGATTGGTAAAGTTTGACAGATTGTGGTAGGTGATGTGCTGGCGTCTGTACGTCAGGGTGGCGTGACCACGTTTCTTGATCTACGTGTCATTTTAATAACAGTTATTGTGACAAATTAAACGTTTTAGTACTGTGTAAGGGTCAGCGCAGATCGAACTGCAAAATGCTCGCGCATGGTCGACCAAAATTTAAACTGCTCGAGCATGCAGGCGGCATGCTCGACAATGCGCGAGCCATCTCTATCTGTCTCTGTCTGGGTTACCCGGCGGCGGGAGTGCTTGATCAGTTTGCTGCTCTAGCACGCTCGCGCATGTAGAATGCATACTCGAGCACGCAGTCGGCTTGCTCGAGCATGGTCGAGCATCAAATTTGGGCGTGTACTCAATTTTGCGAAGTATGATAATAATCATAAGATATTTTTTTCAATAATATCAGTAAATGCTCTTGGTGTGCGCTGACGCTAATAGTTACTTCTCTGATGTCATATTGATGGTGGTTGGTTGAGTTTTCATCTAGTCATTGTAGCATTTTTAGTTCTGTTTTAATTTCCAAGTTAATTCTCTTTATTCTTTGACATAGATGGTAGGTGGTTGGATTCGCGTCTTTTGAATTTTATTTAAGTTATTATATAAGGTCGGTAGGGGCAAGACCGAACGGTTTTTTGATGAGATGAGCAGTGTTGTGTTTGAAGATGTGTAGAACCGTACATATAAGCGTATTCTAAAATGTTTTTTGTCATGAGTAAAGAGCAAAGAATATATTTTTGTATCATATTAATACCTTTCTATTAAATCTATTCGAAAGCAGAAAAAAAAATAAGTTAAATGTTGTTATTACGAAAATATGTCTAGGGGAAAGACAAAAAGGTGATGGGGAAAGACCGAAATAGTTTCTAAAATCGTTCAAATGAATATCTGACGCTGTTGATGCTCACTAGTCTTTATTTTGAAGTGCCTAGAATACTCGGAACTACCAGTAGTGTCAAAATGCCTTGGCATAACAAAGATAAAACGAATTATTTGTTTTGTATATTTCAATCTTACCCCACCGGGGAAAGATTGAAGAAGAGGTTCCCAAACTTTTCACTACAGCTTAAAAATGAATTTAAAAAAATACTGTCAATCAAATAAATCCTTNTATGGAGTTAAGTACATTCTCATCAGGTTTGTGCCAGCCAGTACCATCAGTGTCCAAGTATCTTTTGATTTCGTTGTAAAATTGGAAGAGTTTGACTACGTTATGTTGAGATACTGTGCCTCCATAATAGTCTAATTTTGCAATAGGCAGGACCCATACTTTGAGATATCCTCCTATTGCGTCTGAAAGAGCTGTGGTCATGATGGTGTCGGTTTCAGGGTCAACAGACTCTCTTCTGATAGCTGCATAAGCGTCTCTGAAGTATCCTAGTAGGATATTGACATAATCTTCATTGAATGTGTTTATGAAGATGGGCGGAGGGAGGAGTGTTTGGAAATACCTCCTAGCTTGGAGAAGTCCTAATTCTGTCTTGCTCCACTGTTTCTTGTGCAAATCACCGTCAGTAAATAACACTGTGCCAACATTAGGCACAAAATGGTGCATATCGTTTGGTTGAATCGCACGTATTATTGGTACTAATAAAGTGCACGCGTAAATTAACATCATGTTGTATAATATCATTTATAAAATAAATTACTATAAAATACACGCGACACAAAATGACAACTATTTAGTTTAAGTGACTTTGACACTTCGGTTTATTTTTTGTTGAAGAAAAAGTATTTATAAAGAAGAAGGAATAGTTCCTTTGTCTATACTTAACAATCTAAAGGTTTGTTTGTTTGTCTGCTTGAAAACCGATTTGAAGAAATATTTGCGTTAGATTGCCATTTAAAGAAACTACTTCACTCTACTAAGCCGTAGAATGCGGGTCAAATCGCTGGGGTTTTTTTTAATGTAGCAAATCTGCAATAATAATCATTCTACCTCTATTCTACTCTCAGATTAATGAAGTACAATTCTACTCGTACATTTATAAGCTAAATTTTACAGTTTGCCATTTCATACTATTATCATTTTGTCACAGTTTCCAGGTGTCTAGGCTATAAATCACATCAAGAGGTGAGGGGGGGAGGTGGCTGTACGAGACCGACACGTTAAATTGTTTAATTAAAACCAGTATCAAATTAGGGGATTACATATGTGGGGTACGGCTCGTTTGGGGGTAATGACATCGGTGCACAATTGATTTGGGGAGCTCAGCTTTCTTGGAGGATGTTGAAGACTCTTAGTAGGGAGAATAGTGATTTCTAGGGTTTTTGATTTTGTTGACAAAAATATATTATGGTCCTTGAAACTAAAGAAGGAGCTTGAAGGTCATATACTTTACATATAACCAGATAACTTGATTGAGGAGTTCAGATTGGTAGTCGCTGCATGTAAAACACAGGTAGTCATCTTTGGTTAGACTGGAAGCTGACCCCAACATTATGTAGTTGGGGAAAGGCTGGAATATTTGTTTATAGCAATTATAGCCTGTGTAAGGAACAGTTGAATGAAGGTTTGATACTTTACCATGAATTAAACACTATACACTAGATAAAGGTAGGTATATAGTCGTTTATGCACAAAAATTAAACAGTAGAACAGGAGTTATTCAATGGGTTTTTTTTAACTCTGGATCTTTTTGAACATTTTTAGTGAGGACCAAATTATGACAACCGCTTTAGATTTAAAAATCTCCTTACCCAAAAGTAAGCTACTTTATTTCTTAATTTAGGTCGCAGGCAATTATTTAGTCCGTAGAAGTGATCCTCATTAAAAAGCCCATATTGTCAACATTGACCGATGGCACTAATTACAAATTCGCGTGGTCCAACCATCATGACGCACATCATTATTATAATGAATAGACAAGTGAACACTGAGACATTAACCTACCACAATCTGTCAAATTTCTTCAATAGATTTTCAACCTTATCACAATGGTGGAAGGTTAATGTTCGATTGGTAAAGTTTGACAGATTGTGGTAGGTGATGTGCTGGCGTCTGTACGTCAGGGTGGCGTGACCACGTTTCTTGATCTACGTGTCATTTTAATAACAGTTATTGTGACAAATTAAACGTTTTAGTACTGTGTAAGGGTCAGCGCAGATCGAACTGCAAAATGCTCGCGCATGGTCGACCAAAATTTAAACTGCTCGAGCATGCAGGCGGCATGCTCGACAATGCGCGAGCCATCTCTATCTGTCTCTGTCTGGGTTACCCGGCGGCGGGAGTGCTTGATCAGTTTGCTGCTCTAGCACGCTCGCGCATGTAGAATGCATACTCGAGCACGCAGTCGGCTTGCTCGAGCATGGTCGAGCATCAAATTTGGGCGTGTACTCAATTTTGCGAAGTATGATAATAATCATAAGATATTTTTTTCAATAATATCAGTAAATGCTCTTGGTGTGCGCTGACGCTAATAGTTACTTCTCTGATGTCATATTGATGGTGGTTGGTTGAGTTTTCATCTAGTCATTGTAGCATTTTTAGTTCTGTTTTAATTTCCAAGTTAATTCTCTTTATTCTTTGACATAGATGGTAGGTGGTTGGATTCGCGTCTTTTGANTCAATTTTGCGAAGTATGATAATAATCATAAGATATTTTTTTCAATAATATCAGTAAATGCTCTTGGTGTGCGCTGACGCTAATAGTTACTTCTCTGATGTCATATTGATGGTGGTTGGTTGAGTTTTCATCTAGTCATTGTAGCATTTTTAGTTCTGTTTTAATTTCCAAGTTAATTCTCTTTATTCTTTGACATAGATGGTAGGTGGTTGGATTCGCGTCTTTTGAATTTTATTTAAGTTATTATATAAGGTCGGTAGGGGCAAGACCGAACGGTTTTTTGATGAGATGAGCAGTGTTGTGTTTGAAGATGTGTAGAACCGTACATATAAGCGTATTCTAAAAT
>NWSH02000537.1:10298678-10340455 GCA_002382865.2 Heliothis virescens
AGCAGCTTGAAAATACGAAGCATTTTTCGAACCCTACTCCTTAAGGCACTCAAATGTTTAGACCATGACAATCGGTTATCTACAAAGACTCCAAGATATTTAATCGAGTCTGTCTGTTCGATGCGTGGGCAACTACAACTGTCTAAACTAGAGCAGGAGTGTAGCTGTAGACAAGCAACACTGTTAGGGGATGTTCGTTTTGAGACTATCTTAGGTTACATATAAAAAAATAAAACCTATTCAACAAAATAATCATTGTTAATCTAGTTTGTACATAATATTTTGTCAATACATTAATTTCCTTTTCTACATCAGTCATAAAACACCATAACTGTTCAACCTAAAACCTACTACACTACCTTTAAAATATTTCGTATGGCAACACCACATTAGCATGCAAACTTAGTTCCTAAACTCCTGAGTATATCACAAACCAGAGCAATTACAATTAACCGAATTACCTCCCCTTAACAAGATTTGTTTGAACGCACTGTTCGTGACAAATGCGGTATCGATGTTTGTATCGATTCAAACGACTCGATAAACGTGCATCGATAGATTAGATCGATATCTCGGTATCGGCAGGGTGTAACTTATGGCCTAAGATACTCGATGTCTAGGCTACTTGCATTTAACATACAAATGAGATTAAGTTTAGAGTTGTTTTCTATTTTGTGTAGGAATGTAGAAGAGGGTTTTTATAGGACTTTGTAACGGATTTTTTAACACAATGTCTTTTTTTCAATAAAGCTACATGATCATTCTTTAAAATCTCTTTCATTGTAAAATGTCCCCACTAATTTTATTTATACTGATCCCAAATAATGTCAACGAAATATAGCAATCATCCAAAAGCGCAAACACTACCAAAACAAAGATTAATTAAAACAAAACTGCAAATTAAAATATCAAAGCACCACTGATAAAGGAGACATTTGTGAAACAAAAATCTGAATTTCTACCAAAGGATTTTGAACCTTACTCCCTTAAGCATAAAGGTGAAATTCGTATGGGGTTTTTGTTAATTTCAGGAGGGCGTTGGAAAACTGTTGTGACCTGATAAGAAGATCATTTGAATAATTACCGCACACGAGAAGATTCAGAAGATGAATGGCGCGTACGTCTTAAAACTAAGACAACATCGTAATTAATACTGGCTGACTAATATTTATGGGTTTTAAAGATAAATCTGGTAGCAGTGAACAAGAGAAGAAGTCATTAAAGAGGTTTTAGTACTGTAGGTGTTTTCTTTAATTCTCGAAACCTCCTTGGTAAACTTTATACTTTTCGAGGCAACATATGTGGTTCTGTTTCTACCTCTATAATGCTATTTGTCCAGAAGCATATAGTTTTAAGGACTGGTGTATAAACTCATTAAACAGTGGAACTATATACAGTTTTTTAATTTATTAGGAACGACTCTAGAACCTCTGCATACCGCAAACTTTTAGTCAACCAATAGTGTGATCTGGCTCATTAATTAGTATGGAGATGAATGGTAGTGCACACATTACAACGATCAACAGACGACAGCATATCAAGTTACCACAATCTGTCAAATTTCTGCAATAGATTTTAAACCTAATTACAATAATGGAAGGTTAATGTTCGATCGGTAAAATTTGACAGATTCGTCTGCCTGCCTGCTGTTATCTGTACATACAAAATCCTTCCAAAACAATACTACATCCAAACATAAAACGATCACCAACTAATTCTGCACATTATACCACATTACACTTCCACCATCTTGCGGCATCACGATTACACTTGCGGACATTAAAATTCATCCCGCGCGTGTAAGGGCCAGTTTAAACATTGCCTGCTATAGATCCGACCGATAACCATTAGGATCCCTTAATTTGTTTGAAGCCCTTCACCTTATCCTCTGGTCTCCCTTTACAGATCGTTAAGTCAGGAATTGGGATGGTGAATGAGGAATGAATATGTTTGTTTAATGTTTGGTTATGTCGTGAGTGAGTTTTGTGACTGGAAAGGCTAACTAAGGAAAATAAAGTTTTTTTTTGTTACTGGCTTTAAGTAAAGGAAAAAATACACATGTCACAATTTTATATTATTCTATTTAAAAACTGTAGCTCTCAGTGATTTTTAATATTAGATATTTTTTGTGAATGTAAACGACAACAGGGTAGCCGAATCTGTCAATTTTTTACCAATCGAACATTAACCTTCCACTATTGTGATAAGGCTGAAAATCTATTGAACAAATTTGACAGATTGTAGTAGGTTGATATGCTAATCTGTGAGAAACTAAAAATAAAATATGTTTGATTTTTGATCGAGTATTTTTTGTTAGGCTCCTAAACGTGTGCTTCACTATTTTATAACGTTTAAAACAATGTCATATCCAGCACTAACCCCAACTTAAACCCCTAGTTATCGCGATGTCTCCAAACCCCCTTAGTTTAGCCGATATTCTAATGTTATTGTGGCCGAGATTGAATATCTCACTGATTTGTGGCTATTCTTGTTTGCGCGGGGCTATTAACCCTTTAATGGTCGTTTACGTGGTCACTCTGGTCAGGTATTGAAATATTAGGATAGTGGTTGAGGGTTAGGGAAAATTGTTTTATGATTTTAGTTGCGGTTTTTGCTTGTTACGCTATTTTGTAGCTCGTTGATTAACATGGTCTAATGATGAACTAATGTCTACTAGAATCAACCTTAGTTATATTTTTCTTGACATTCATAAATGCTTGTAAAGGCCTAAATGAAATAAATGATTTGACTTTGACTTTGATGACCAGTTTTTGGGGTTCCAGGTAGTTCTAGATAGCTATCTNACAAAACTGCAAATTAAAATATCAAAGCACCACTGATAAAGGAGACATTTGTGAAACAAAAATCTGAATTTCTACCAAAGGATTTTGAACCTTACTCCCTTAAGCATAAAGGTGAAATTCGTATGGGGTTTTTGTTAATTTCAGGAGGGCGTTGGAAAACTGTTGTGACCTGATAAGAAGATCATTTGAATAATTACCGCACACGAGAAGATTCAGAAGATGAATGGCGCGTACGTCTTAAAACTAAGACAACATCGTAATTAATACTGGCTGACTAATATTTATGGGTTTTAAAGATAAATCTGGTAGCAGTGAACAAGAGAAGAAGTCATTAAAGAGGTTTTAGTACTGTAGGTGTTTTCTTTAATTCTCGAAACCTCCTTGGTAAACTTTATACTTTTCGAGGCAACATATGTGGTTCTGTTTCTACCTCTATAATGCTATTTGTCCAGAAGCATATAGTTTTAAGGACTGGTGTATAAACTCATTAAACAGTGGAACTATATACAGTTTTTTAATTTATTAGGAACGACTCTAGAACCTCTGCATACCGCAAACTTTTAGTCAACCAATAGTGTGATCTGGCTCATTAATTAGTATGGAGATGAATGGTAGTGCACACATTACAACGATCAACAGACGACAGCATATCAAGTTACCACAATCTGTCAAATTTCTGCAATAGATTTTAAACCTAATTACAATAATGGAAGGTTAATGTTCGATCGGTAAAATTTGACAGATTCGTCTGCCTGCCTGCTGTTATCTGTACATACAAAATCCTTCCAAAACAATACTACATCCAAACATAAAACGATCACCAACTAATTCTGCACATTATACCACATTACACTTCCACCATCTTGCGGCATCACGATTACACTTGCGGACATTAAAATTCATCCCGCGCGTGTAAGGGCCAGTTTAAACATTGCCTGCTATAGATCCGACCGATAACCATTAGGATCCCTTAATTTGTTTGAAGCCCTTCACCTTATCCTCTGGTCTCCCTTTACAGATCGTTAAGTCAGGAATTGGGATGGTGAATGAGGAATGAATATGTTTGTTTAATGTTTGGTTATGTCGTGAGTGAGTTTTGTGACTGGAAAGGCTAACTAAGGAAAATAAAGTTTTTTTTTGTTACTGGCTTTAAGTAAAGGAAAAAATACACATGTCACAATTTTATATTATTCTATTTAAAAACTGTAGCTCTCAGTGATTTTTAATATTAGATATTTTTTGTGAATGTAAACGACAACAGGGTAGCCGAATCTGTCAATTTTTTACCAATCGAACATTAACCTTCCACTATTGTGATAAGGCTGAAAATCTATTGAACAAATTTGACAGATTGTAGTAGGTTGATATGCTAATCTGTGAGAAACTAAAAATAAAATATGTTTGATTTTTGATCGAGTATTTTTTGTTAGGCTCCTAAACGTGTGCTTCACTATTTTATAACGTTTAAAACAATGTCATATCCAGCACTAACCCCAACTTAAACCCCTAGTTATCGCGATGTCTCCAAACCCCCTTAGTTTAGCCGATATTCTAATGTTATTGTGGCCGAGATTGAATATCTCACTGATTTGTGGCTATTCTTGTTTGCGCGGGGCTATTAACCCTTTAATGGTCGTTTACGTGGTCACTCTGGTCAGGTATTGAAATATTAGGATAGTGGTTGAGGGTTAGGGAAAATTGTTTTATGATTTTAGTTGCGGTTTTTGCTTGTTACGCTATTTTGTAGCTCGTTGATTAACATGGTCTAATGATGAACTAATGTCTACTAGAATCAACCTTAGTTATATTTTTCTTGACATTCATAAATGCTTGTAAAGGCCTAAATGAAATAAATGATTTGACTTTGACTTTGATGACCAGTTTTTGGGGTTCCAGGTAGTTCTAGATAGCTATCTAAGTCAAAGTCAAAATCATTTATTGAAAGTAGGCTAATTAAATTAGCACTTTTTCACGTCATAATTTACAAAGGACAGCACTCCCAAAAGCGCCCCCTTTCACCACTTCCTAGTGTTATGGTTGGAAAGAAGAAGTGGTGGTGAACAAACTTGCCAACAACACAGCTGTCTATCACATTTTGTATATTGCATTATAATTTGTTATTATTTTCCAATTTTTATCTGATCGATCATGCCATAGAAAAGTAATCATTTCTTTGGTACTATCTGTCATATAGCTATTTAGAACTTTATCTAGAACCTGTGAATCGGGCAGTCTTAATAAGACCCAAAAAAATGAATCCTACATCTACAAGTAAAAAAAAGGCCCTTCACAAAAAAATAATCTTAAAAATAAGAACCACCATTATAAACAAATAGAGAACCCTAATACCTAATGAACATCATTAAAACGATAAGCTCAACTATCATTTGATTAGTTAATAATGACGCTAAGCTGTGTTTAAGCCGCCAGGAATCAATTAAAGGTCAGCTAAGTATGGTCCTCGACCCTAACGAACAATGCTGGGTTGTGCATTGTGCAAGCGAGTGTAAACGCAGCCTTATTGTGTAAGGGTATGTGTGGAAAAGTAAAATTAAAATTGTATTTTGTGTCTACATACTAAAAATATTGTGAAAAATGAAAAAAAATGAAGGTGATTTTTTTTACTGTGACATCTTAAAAAAAATAGATAAGTATGTTTTTTTATTCGTAATTTTGTAAATAATAAAACACGCAATTTATATACACTTGCATTGCAATCAAAATTTTAACATTAAATAATATACGTGATGAATTTTCGTCACTTCACAATAACAACGTGGTACACAAATTCAAACAATATTAACCCGTCACCCGCCGGTAGTTTGGGTAATGTAATCTCAGCGTATTAATACGAATACACCGCGATAATAGTAATATCGGTGTTAATGTAAGCCCCGGGGTGCCGTCAACGAGCACATTCGTAAACCATACCCCACTTCACTTTAAACCGTTTTACGACAGCAAACTGTTGTCACAAACACATTTTACGACAACATCATGACTTTACAACACATTTTTCAACTTTTTACTATTTTCGTCACATGTGTACGCGGAATCCAATTATTTTTCTAATTTATTTTTAAGCGACAAGTGTCCATTGTGGTTAAAATTTTCGTTTTCGATGTGAGAAATGAAATTTTTGATGTCGTAAAAATAGCGGAGACGTTTTACTGAGACGTTTTGATGGTAATAGTGCAGTCAAACTAATTTAAAATAAAAAGGTAGTTATAAATAAAATGTATTTCCTTTTTTACCATGAAAATAGAACACGACTTAAAACCGGGCCCGTCCCGCCTTATTCCGAACTTATCGCGGTAAACGCCGATAAGCAAAGAAAAGCTTTCCACCTGTCTGTTTTGCAACGTCTAAACGCTTTCAACGGCTTTTCAAATCCCCATGTTAACAAACTTGGGACCTATACATTGTGGGCCCATCTCCTTATCAGACCCGAACTTCGGCGGTCGAAGACAATAGCAAGATACAAGTAGTTGGTGACGCCTGTCCTTACTTTGGGCGGAATTATTCCGTTCGAATTGTTTGCCACGGAACTAGTGGGGTGGTAAGCGCGTACAATCGTCTAATCGGCGTGAATTAAAAGGGTATTTGGTAGCCAAAGGTAAGAATACTATGTCTATTGCTGACTGTGAAAACCAGGTAACTTGTTTGAAAATCCTGCGCAGTGAAAAAAAATGATTTTTTTTTGTAGTTCGTCGTGCAATTAAATTAACCTACCAAAATACCCAATTTAAATCATAGTATAATAGTGGGGAAGTTCTAACACCAATTTATACGAGTAGTCATAAAGTAAACTCAAATAGTATACGGCGCATCTATAATGCGAAGCGACACGTAATTCAATTAATGTGGTCACCCCTTGCCAGAGTGATTTGAACAAACAACGTCTAAAAAGTTATACCGCTATCATTGTGAAGGGGTATTTACATATCCTACTGCTGTGTCGAAGAAAGTGGTAACTGAATATTCTATTTTTTTTACTTTAAGATTTTTATCTTTATTTTTGAATAAATTAAAATAGAAAAATCTTATAGTCTTGGCTGGGAGACACATTTAAATACTTTATATTTGTAAACTTATCAAATAAACATTATACAAAAGCATTTATAAAGAAATGATATTGTGTTTTATTTTTAAAGTAATCTAATACATATACCACAAACATTTTCCTAGGAGAAGAAAATACCATTACGGACCAATCAAATTCATTTACCGTTTTCGTAAACACAACCCTGCGAATGTAGGAGGGTTAAAGATTAGGCGAGCGTCCGATAAACGACATCTGTGACCGCAACCCTACGCCATTGTCTCGGTCCCAACGACCCCTTGACTCACTGTTTTTAGCTTCTCGTTTATCGATCTCACTTGATGGGTTATGGATAATTATGCTGATTTCTGTTTTGTTATTTTGTTTAAATGTGGTTGGATTTTTTTTCGTTTTAGTCATATTTAAGACAGAGATGAGTACTTTTAGAGATATAAATAATAAATACAATTTACAGAAAAATAATTACACGTTCAGTTTTTAAGAAATAAGGCCCGTTACAAGGAAGAAAGCTCTTATAACTTTCATAATTATAGCAAAAAGAAGAATTAGTTAGCTTAGCTACCGCAAATTAAAAATAATGCCTATAAAAGTGATTTTAACTTCATATTCTGTACACAAGACGATGCAACAGCAATTTAACATTATATTACAGGTCGTCAAAAATACGTCACACACCATTGTGCTAGATCTAATACGAGTTCAGGTTAAAGATCGACAGCGAACAGGTAGGTTGCTAACCTATCACGTACGTGCGCGATTTAGGGTTAAATAAGCGGTAATTTATTATGGTTATAGTTTAGCTAACTACCATTAATTATACGTTATGTTGTGGTTAACTCAATCTAGTAAATAAGATAAGTTTAAAAATGCATATTTTTGAAATATCAATTACTTTTTACCGTATAAAATCTTGAAATTTTTGAATTTTATTTAATGTAAATAAAGGAACAAATTGTGAACATGGTTGTTGAACTGCAAACAATGGCCGATAAAATATTCCATATTATTGTGTTTCATTTTACGCACCTTCTTGTACCAAATCGGATTACATTTGGTTTATGTTTGTGTTGTGGTATTTTTGTTAAAAATAATATTCTGTATATAAATGCTGAATCAGTGAATATTGAAACATACCGTTGATGTAATTTGACTGTATCGTTGAAGTTCTGAAGATGAAAGCAGTAATTTACGACAAGAAGATAAAAATGTGAGACTGTTTTTTTTTTGCAATGGGGTAAACACATAAAATCTTCCAATGTAGGTATACCTAATTGTGAAATTTTCACCAATATACTGAGCTGTCTAGGTCAAACAATGTAAACAAAACCTGTACACATAACAGTATTCTTACGATGCACCATCAAGTACACTTCACAAATACTATAAATCCCCACAGACACTTATTACGAGAAACAAGTAACAATACAAAGTAAATACCTAGTAATACGCCATTAAAAGGTCAATACGGACCTTAATTTCGTCCTTAACAGAGCATTAGTGCTTTAGATATTGCTAAAATACAAAATACTGTCATGTAGGTATTTTGTATTAGGAACAAAACGTACATTGGAAATAAGCTTTCGAAAATAACAATCGGTTTATGGAATTTTATTGATTGCTTATGTAAAAAAAAATATTATTACAGAATTAAAAAAAAAAAGGTTTTATTTTTAACCGACATCAAAAAAGATAGTTCTCAGTTTTCTTAATTTCGATCTCCATAATACTTAAAAAAAATATTTTACTGTAGGGTTCTCATTTTCTTTAAAAAAATTACAAAAAAAAATACCGTTTACCGTATCTTAATGTTTAACAGTCATCAATCCATTCATATCAGGTAATTCGAAGCACAAATTCTGTTTTACCCTATCCCTGTATAACTCTGTACCAGCAATCCGGTATATATGACGACCTACCCAGGGTCAGGCGGACATGCACACGGCAGGCTCTAAATAAGACGAGATAAACATCTGCTAATTAATATTGGTTGCACGATCTAATGTTCAGCTTTATTTGGTTTCGAGCGGTACTTGTACGATTGCGTTATCTACTCAGATTAGAGGGCGACTTTATGGGAGGAGTTAAACCATTCAAAAATACTTTTTTTTTTGTGGACTGGTCATGAAATGATGGAAATAAGATGGTAAGGGAAAAGGTGAATAAACGCACATCATCATTTGCCTAGCCTTTTTCCAACTATGTTGAGGTTTGCTTCCAGTCTAACCGAATGCAGCTGGGAACCAGTGTTTTACATGGAGCGACTGCCGATCTGACCTCCACGACCCAGTTACCCGAGCAACCCGATACTCACTGGTAAGACTGATTGTCAGACTTTCTGGCTTCAGACTACCTGTAACTGACTTCATCGTGCCTTCTGAAACACGGAAGAACTCCTTATGACAAGATGGTCACCCATCCACGGACCGACCGCGCTTAATGTTGCTTAACTTTATGATCAATCGATCCACGCGGCTTTAACTTAGCCACGAGCTATGAATGAACGCATATCATTGAAAAAAACGCTTTTATTTCAAGCGTTGAAGCGAATTATCTCTGGTCACTGATAAAACTTGCACGTGTATTGTTACAACCCTTACGCACGTCACAATGTCATCAGATAAACAGACAAACGCAATCCGAAGAATATAACACCCCACACTTATCATCCTGATTAATATTTGCATTCATCTTTTTAGGGTTAAACTTTTCCATCATTCGAATTACGATTCTATTTCGAAGTAATAAAGTCGTAATTTAATTATCATGATTAGGAGATAAGCCCTTACTCACTTGATAGATTAAAGTCGATATGTTACTGTAATTGCCTGCACGCGAATTTGTATTTTTTGAGTATAATGTTAGAGTGCATTTTCTTTTGTAGGATGAAATTGCAATGCTGTTTGATTCTTTGACACGCTGTGACGAGGGTCCAATTGGAAATGGGCGAATATCAATTTTTCCTATTTTCTGTTGTATTTTTTTGGTGTATATTAATATTATGCAAGTGTGACCTCAGAATTTGGTACGCATCTGTGTATGTTTTATTGCTCGTCTCCCTTTGTGTGTTTCATATTGTTTATTGTGATGTTCGTGAAAATTGTGTCTGGTTCGACACATATTGGGAATATTGTGTGATGGTATGGAAATAGAAAAATAAAATTGGACACCAAAAATAAAGATATCAGCTTTGTATCTTGTCTTTACATTTTTAGATGAGAATTCAGTAAATTAATTTGACTGATTATTAGTTAAACTTTTAACTTTGAAAGTATAAACTAATCTTCACTTAAAATGTAAGATTGTAATTCTTCAAAAAATAAACTTTATTCCTTTAAATCCCTTATTTTGCTATTGTTTTTTATTTGCCTCACAGATTTCTATTTTCTTCGTCCGTTATTTTATACGTCCAATATTTGTATTACCCATCTGTTTTCTAAGGTACGCCAAGAATAATGGCCCTACAATCAATTTCTCAACAATTTCCTATCATACATCGTATGCAACTGACATTTCAATCAAAAACTCGATAGTCATAGCATAGCCATATATCTTGACCACAAAACTAACCACACGTTGGGCTGCCGTTATTCAATTATTGTTCACTACCGTGTACATTGCTGGCTTATATCCACCAATTTTATTTTATATTATTTTACCTAGTATTAAAAGCACAATGAACTCAAAAATTTTTGGTTACGCGAAATTTTCTTGAGTATATTTTAATAGAATTTGCAAGTAATCCGCCCACAATAGGTTTGTGATTGGCGCGGTCAGGAAGCGTTCTGAAAGCTGGTTGCGAACGCCTCAATCAACAATAAGCCAAATTTGGACTTGCCGAAGTTATTGTTAGAGTTTAAAAACTTTTTGATTTGTCATTCAGACCGTTGGAATTGGAATATGAGTTTGTATGTCTGTGGGAATGAAAGAGGTCATTAGGCCTGGTTTCTGAGATCAATTTCATTTTTTAAATAAGCGAATTATATCCAAATATCTGTAAGACTGCACACTGGCTGAGGAATTCAATAATCTAGATATCTCTGGTTTTGCCAAAAACCTAAGCAAAATTAATGTAGAACATGTTAAAAAATTATGTCCTGAAATAGAGATAATCAAAATAACTCTCTTTCTAGCGTACCTATAGGTAAACATGTTAAATAAGAAACTAAGTTTACGTAAAGTTTTCCTAAGTATACCTAGATGTAGTGCTCGTCGCATGTATCAAAGTTTCGCCGATATAAAGAACGTGTAATACTGTTGCTGTATGCAGCTTGCGAAGCTTGGTCTGAGTAATAAGCGCAAACCGGAGTTAGAAAGAAAATGGTAGAAAAGAAATGAAAAATGGCTCAAAGAGTTTGAAAATATTAGAGGTCTTAAGATATGCTTACAGATAGTTAAGAATTAACCTTTACTACGGTATACCGAGGAAATAAACTAAGTAGTTTGTTTTGCCCACACTTTATTTGTGTTCAGGTTCTGTAGGTTAGGTATTCTCAAGACAATACCTAACCTACAGAACCTGGTGGATATTATTCAGCAAAGCAATCTCTAAAGGTCCATTTTAAAATTTCCAACTGTGTTTTAAACATGGCGGACTTAAGACGCGCGCGAAAATTTATGCTTCAGCAATTTTTGGCACCAGGTGATGTAGAGCTACTTTAAGGCTGGCCATTGAGCCTTCTAGACAATAAATGCTTTATTTCCGAATAATTACAATTAAAACCACGAGGTATTCCTACACCTTACACCAAGCTATATCATCTCGGAACGCAGGGACTCCGTCGCCCGACACTTTTTCAAATCGTGACTCGTCCCGCGGCCTCGCCGTCACGAAGTTTATACCGTTATCTAGACACACTACTCACACTAACCTGGTGTAGCTGAAGCTAGAAAGAGATAGCTGTGTTTGTCACCACCGTCTGCAAGCCTGAAGGATATGCTTGGGGAACCGTCTTTGTTTTTGATGTGTTAAAGTATTAAAATAGGTACTACAGGTTCGATGCGGAACTGGATTCGTTTAAAAAGTATAAAGACGTATGTGACTGGCATTTTTTTAGGAATGCCAATTTACGGCCGTTCCCAATATTCTATCCATCTGTTGATTTGCTTACTAGAGAGAGGAATTTGACATTACTCGCTTAGGGTTTAAGGCAAATTTCTATCTCTAGTAGGCAAATCCAGAGATAGATTGATTATTGAATTCCGCAGTTTGTGTTATTGAATAATTGGTTCTAGATAAAGTTCTAAATAGCTATCTGATAGACAGTGCCATAGAAATATTTTTAATTTCGATTAAGCACTTTTCTGTAGAATGATCTGTCTGATGACTATGTAGATGTCTATCTGGAACCTGTGAAATTGGCCGTCAGGATACTCAATACTCAATTCTTTATTAGCATTCCATATGTTATATAGGTGGTAGGTACATTTTATAATATAGAATCAATATGGACCCTATAGGGCACAGCTTAAAGAAGTTGGAGAGTTGTACATGTGTGTGTGTGTTTTTGAGTGTGTGTTTGTGTGTGAGTGTGTGTTTTAGTGTTTCATTTATTTAATTATTTTGTTTCATTTTTTAATAGATTTAACCTAGTTATATGATACGTCCCTAATTTTTTTATTAAAACGCATGCGTTAGCACCTAAAGCCTCAGCCTCATATTCTTTACTCCAAGAGCTATACCTATCTCAGCTTTTCTTTCAACCTTCATGAATGAACTAAAACAATAGGCTTCATTCAATAGAAACTATTAAATTCAAACAATAGGATGGTTGACGTAAAATAACCTACATTCCTAACTAAATTCCTATGCTAATAGATAAGGCCTGGCTGAAAACGTGCCTAGCCATTAATTTTAAGTCATAATATTCTCTGTAAGTTACATAAGGAAATATATGTAGTATCTTGAGCTTAAAGTTGAAGTGAATGTGCATGTGGGAGGTTTCAAATAGCGGACTTAAGAGCGGCAAAGTTACTTGGCGAGATCTAAGTACCTGGTGGTAGTTTAAAGAAGAACTAAATTCCGCCAGAGGTAGCCTATATCTTATTCTGATATGTAAGCTATATTACTGTCGAGTTTCATCAAAATCCATCCGGTAGTATTTGCGTGAAAGAGTAAAAAACATACATACATCCAAACAAACTTTAGCATTTATAATATTAGTAGTAAGGGGGATAGTAGGACGAGCTTCCATCCGCTTTTTCAAAGTTGAAGTTAAGTTAGGCTTTTTATAAACTAAAATAGGCGGATGTCAATATTTTTTCTGTTATGGAGCCATTCCATAATTTCACTTAAACTTAAGTATAACCCGAATTACAATGATTATTTCATTTTGATTTACAAAATTTAATTTGACTCAAAACGTATAATATCCAAAATATAGTATCTCCGAATCAAAGGTGCGTGTGGGCCTTTTAAGTGTCCATGAAAAGGCATTTATCGACATATTTATTACATTAACAGCTCTCAAAATCACGTAATGTTTTATAAATTTTATGGGAATATCTATGGTGGTCGGTTATATGAAATAATTATATTGCTTTGTGTCTAATACGTTGTAATTGTGATTTTTATTACTGCGTTGTCATGGTGACGATGCGTCAAATGATCGATATTGTTACAAAGTATTCAAGAGGACTCGATGGTCCAAGTTTCGATTTCTACAGCGTAATTTTTGCGAAGTAAAGATGTACCTGCATTATAATTATTGTATAATAGTGGTTTTCTCTTCATAAAGAAAGTGTATTAGAACAATTGCGATCCACTACTGAATTCTGTCGTGTCATTGTAAGAGATAGGAAGAAGAGCTTTCACAAAAATTGTACTGAAAAAGAGGGTGATATTGTGTGTGTGGTATGCTTTTAACGCTATTTTCTATATACTAATAATGGCTAAAGATTTTATTAGTTCGTTTGTTTGTTTGAACGAGCTAATCTCAAGAACTAATGGTCCGATTTGAGAAAACCTTTCCGTGTTGGATAGCCCATTTATCTAGAAAGGCTATAGGCTACTTTTTATCCGGACGAGGGTGAAACCGTTGGTAGAACCTAGTATAATATATTTTTGCATTGGTAAAATTTTAATACCTATGACTAGATATTTAGATTAATTCAATCAAACATGCTACTTATAATTTATCTACTCAACCATATAGGTAAATAAATAAATATGGTGTTTAAAAAACTAAATCAAATGCACGACACAACATTTGACCAGCGAGCATTTCGAATAAGCTGTTTTATTACTATATATACAAAATGAATGATTACTTAACACACTATAAAATACTTAATTAATAGTGATAGGTCGAATTCGGAGGGATCCGGTACGACACGATAATAGAAAATGGCGCCGAATATTTATTACAGGAATAGGTAAATTATTTGTTCAATTTGGCTTATCGAACTAAAATAAGGAAGAATATTTCCTTGAACAAACCGCTCAATATTTTGTTTTTATTAAATATTTCGAAAAAAAAAACGATTTTTTTATAAGACGATAATTATTTAACTTAAGAATTAAATATGACGTTCTTAACGGAATTTGACGTTTATGTATTTTTTTTAAATAAATTAAGTACCTTGGTTTATTTTCTGCGAAAAAATTAATTGATAAGCTTGTTAAGCGTTGGTCAGTCTGTAATAATGTCGTATCTCATAATTAGTCGGTTTTCCTGTTGTAATAATAATAAAGTCAAGTCATGCAATAAAAACATTGTTCATTCATTTTCAAACGTAAATTGTGGCTTGGAATATTATAATATTGAGGCATATTTTACATAAACCGTAGATCGATCAAACACATACTGTAGATCATATACGGTAAATCGATCAACATATTATTATTAATAGGCTGTATATAAAAAAAACTTACTAAAAGTATTTAATTTAAATTATTATCCTAAAAAAAACTATACTAAGGACTAAACTAAAACGCGTCAAAAAATTCCTCCCCATCGCTGTCGACTGAGAGCGTGCCCAAGAGGCTGGCAGCATTGCCCCGTTCGATAACAATGCCTTAATAAATAAATAATATTTAAAAACTATTTAAAATAAATTACAACCTGTACGATTAAAATTAAAAAAACAATCAGCCATAATCCAACTACATCACAAAGTTAGTTCGTACAACTATTAGCCGGCCGATTCGAGTTGAGCGCGTGCATGGAGAAAGTTAGCCGGCACGGATAAAACTACATTTATTGGTGTTGCATATTCATCGTACCCTCCAGCGTAATACCTCACCGGTTTAAGAAGACCCCTATATGGAGGAGCAGAGCGTTAAAACTCCATGTTCCTTGTAGAAAAGAGGGGTCAACGTATATTGGTCGTTCAGTACCTACTTGTAACTAGTTTTATAGTCAGTTTAGTGTAGTGACAGTGTTGTGTTAGGCTGTACTTATAGCTGTAAGCTATGTATAGTTAGATATATCGTGATAAGGATCGGGAAAAAGTATGGCTGAATAAGGTGTGTTTATGGGAGTTATGGGGCGAATATCGGGGAGTAAGATTTTGTAGATAGTTAAATGAAATAAAGGATTGAATTTTGTTATGTTGAATAGTGATCTATTGCTATTGTCTGAGAGAAAAAGTCTTGAGATATGAAAGGTGTTAAAAGTTCAAACAAGATATTTTAATTTCCGTATTATTAAATAACGTCACCTATTAATTGGAAAGGTTATAAATTAATTTATGTTAATGGTTAGCTACAGAGGTAATGAAGACGAATAATGTTCACTATAAAATAGTTAAGAAAAAAAGAAAAAAATAAACATTCAAATACTTGACAGGCTCATGCAAAAAGTGTGACGTTTTCAAATGACAGCAATTTGACGTAATGACGTAATAAAGTACGCATGCATTACGAAAATAATGTCAAAAAATCTTACAAAAACCATTCAAAATTCGAACCGTCCGCATAGAACCTAACCCTGTCAATGCGAGTGGCATTTGATAGTCGAGATGTATCTCGGATAAGTCGGATATATCCGAACTCGTAATATCCTTCAATCACTGCCTGTCTGCTAACTTTACGCATTCAACTGTTTACTGCCGTTGACTACACCGCATGAAAACGACCACTAAAACTGTGGTGCACTACAAAATAATCGTTATTATTAATGTAGTAAAGTTCAATTTTAATTGATAATTGGAATTGACAATTGATTTTTATCGTTACTTTTATAGTAATTTTACTGAGTATAAAATCAACCAATTTGGTTTTTATGACTTTGGTTTCATAAAAGTAAAACTTATTTCCATTTTAGCGACGCTGAAAACTCGAAAAATCTTTGCGAGATTTCAAAAACATGCTAAATTAACATCTATACTAAAATTCAAAACTCCCCTTGTTTAAACTGCCTACCGACAATATTATATACTTACCTACAACATTTGCCTATATCACAAAATTCATAAAACAGAAAATATAATCTACATCAACTGTTCCGATATCAAAAGTCTACAGGCGCAGCATGTGGCGAAAGTGTCGTGGACACGTCGGAAGCGTCTCGTCACTAGCTCGAGAGATTATCGGACGACCACGTGACGTAGACGCGACGGGGACGCGACGAGTTTGGAACGGGACAATCGTAGGGGAACGACAAGTTTAGGTAGTAAATACGAAGTTGAGGGAATTGAATAAAAGTGTTTATGGTACGGTACGTACGTGTGTAAAAGGGTTGTGCGTATTTGAGATGGTTGTCTGTTTGTAAAAGTGCAATTTTATTGGAAATGTCAATAAAATTTATTTAAAAAATAATTAAATAAATATCTGCTTTCTCAATCAAAGCGTGAATTAAGCGTGTCCCATTAAACAAATAGAAACTTATTAATTATTCAAAACATCGTGTTTAACGATTTTTAACATCTTCCTTGAGGTCTTAATTATTATGTTTTAATGTCATCGAACTACACGCAGCCTGATTTAGTACGTGGCACATGTAAAATATGCAAACAATATTATAATTACGATGAAAGGAGTAATATACGCATTTAAAACTTTTATGCAAAAAGAAAAATAATATTCTACAAAAATAAACTACTCCTGTAAAAGATTATAAAATTTTAAAGTGACCAATAAAATAGTAATAACATTTATTACGGATTACTCTAAAATTATTATTCCAAACATAAAATTATCTTTGCGAATTAAAAAGATGGTTAAAATCCGCGTAACTCGCGCTCCATAGCCGCGTTCGTCGGATACAACCCTAAAATGTTAATGTCGTATAAAATTATACAAGTAGGCATTAAAATTTGTCTAAGACTTTTAATATGTTGTAAAACTGGAAATTTCGAGCTTCGCAACCGTAAGCCTGGGAAAGCGAAAGTTTATTACCTATTTCTGTATTAATTTCTAGCTAAGATAGTGTGCGCGACTTCATATAAATATGCACTACGCTTTTACAATGAATATAACTTGCTGAATCCGTGAGAATTGCTTTCTTCGATATATTCTCGAGGTATATAACCTCCTTGGTTATTCTAGGAATTTTAAACATATAATTATGCAACTTACCTATCTATTACAATGGAATATACATTTGAATAGTAATTTTTAAGTCATTGTCTATGTGTGTATGTGTGAGGTGTGTAATATGTTAGTGTGAATGTTCTTTTTTCGTTGAAATATAGAGTTACAGACAATGAATATATGTAAATATAACTAGAATCAAGAAATGTATTTTTTATGTTTATTAAGGCAAAAATACCTAAAAATGCATAACTATCATTCTAATTTGATTGCACAATGCTTACGCAATAATTTCGGACCGCATTCCAAACAAGAAATTTCTTAATCAACTTCCTTATTATAAAGCAGATTAAAGTCTATATATTTCGAGAAATTCCGTAGACAGACCGACATACTTAATTTATAGTATAAAACATGAATTGTAACTTCGGTAGCTCACTAATCCCCCAAACGATGTATGAACGCCATTAATCTGTTGGCAACTAACCATAAACACAAAACTAATTTGATTTATAATTCATCTATCTAATAAATTCGTGTTAATTACAAATATTTTTGCCAAAATAAACATATTTATAAAACATCGTTAATCCAAATTTATCATCAAATACTTAATTTAATTAATGAAAGGGTTAAAGACACAAAAATATAAATAAAACGAAAGTGTTTTGTAATAAATTACGCGCGTGTATTCATATTATTAATAGTTATCTACATGAAAATAAATTAAACTTAATACTTTAAGACGTCTCGACGATAATTAAAATCGTTTTCAACGAAGCTATGCCTAATATATCACATATTTCATACGTAATATTTACAAAAACGCGAGCTACGCCTAGGAATCTTCGAGAACAATAAGTCGCATACTCCCCGGACGAATGAGTCCGACCGCTTCGGGGAGCGAGAGTTATTATCCCCGTGTACAAACATACTCTAGCGACACGTTAACGGTTAAATACGCGACCGACTCCGAACATACGCCAAGCGTTCCGTCAGCCCGACACCTCAGTTCCGACCCGTAACCGATACGGTAAGGCGTCAACCTCCTTCCATCTTTGGGAGCTTCCCACTTCCCTCCCATAACTTGAAAGGTGATGATGTACTAGCCTCTGGCATTCTAGGACTACTTGTGTAGTTAGGCGGTAGTCTGGAAGGTGTTGATAGGAAACTCCCGTAGGACAGCGAGGAGTTGACGCCAAGAGACGCGTCCAAAGTGGAATAGTACCCGGATGAAGCAGCAGACGGCGGCGGAGCTGGCGGCTGCTGTATCTGCTGCGCCCGCGCCGCTTCGGCGTACGCATCTAAGTGCGTTCTCACCAGAACGAGCAACTCGCCGTAGTTGGTAACAGAGCCGCCAGCCCCCGCCACTCTGTAAAGCAACAACCGCGCTTCCCCAAAAAGACTGTCTAAAATTTTACCTGTCGTGAAGAGGACGATGGCCTTCAGACAGGAATACTCCGCCGAGTCGACGTGGAGCGCTTTCAGCTTCTCCACTTGCTCTTGGAAGATCCTGATGTGGTCCATGAACGCCACGACTCGGTCGGCCGCCATCGGCGACGCGTGGAGCCCCGCGGCCGCCAGGAGTGGCGCCACGTGCAGGGGCATGGAACACTGAGACGCGTTGAGGACGAACAGCTCCGACCAGACGAGTCTTAGTAACGCGACCTGGTCGGTCACTTGGAGTTCGGGGAAGAAGGGGATGTTCCGCGCCCACTCGACGGCGGAGAAGAGTAGCCTCGCGGCTAGTTCGCAGATATTGTCTATTCCCATGACGTTGGCTGGCTGGACGCACTGTCCATACCGGGAGGTGGGGTAGGGCTCTGCTCGGAGCAGCAGAGAGATGTACGAGGAGAGGTAGGGGTGGCTGTTGAGGCCGGCGGAGGGGTCGCCGTTGGCGAGCGCGTACTGGCCGGGCAGGGCGAGCCCCGCCGGCTGCGTCGGGGGAACTCGGCCTCTCTGCACCGCTGCAACAAAACAAAGTAAAGCACACGTTAGGCATTATACTCTACAGGTTATACGCTAATAAACAAATACTAGAAAGCAGCAAATAGTTTCTCACACCAAATATTCTACGTGAACAACCGCATTACATTCTCACAAGTGTCTATTACAATTTGTCGTACCCTGAGTTTGTACCAGATAATTCAGAAGTGGTAAATGTTAGGTATAATATTACATACACATTATTACGCTAGTTTACGTAAAGGTATCTTAGGTTAGCAATTAACGCAGTAGGCGCGTTAATTCGAGCTATAATAGCAGGTAGTTCTTGCGTCGCACGCTTGTGTTATGAGCAAAAATTGTTAGAATTTACGACATTACAATAAACAGTTGATTATTATTCAAGGCTACGACGACGCTCAATATAACAGTGGTTTATAAAAAAAGAAATAACAATTAGAGGCGTATAAGTTGATAATCGTAAGTCTTGATTGTGAATCTTGAATTAATAATACACATTATTTTGTGTATGAATAAAAGTACTGCGTGTAACATTTAAACTATAAAAGATAAATTCAAATTATGGCTTAAAACTATAATAATTACTTGACAATTCATGATTGATTTCTTCATAAACCTATTATTAGCTTTGAATTAGTCGTAAATATTTACAACATAACAGGCGTAACTACGTTTATTTTAATCGATACATAGTAAACACAAGTTGTTTACATCACTATAACGTGTGCTTTACACGGAGAAAATTTAATACATGTGTTAGCAATACTTTACTATCGATACTGTTTTGTATAGGCTTATTTAGGTAAATGGTTTGGATTTTGCTGTTTAGATTTTTTTGGGGGACATTTTAAATTAGGGTTGGATAATGTTCAATGTAATTTAAATATCGATAGTCGCAATTTATGTTTTTTTTTTTAAGTTTAAAGGTGAGTCTTATAAATTTTAATATAAATGGGGCTCTTTAATTAAAGAATGAGTTCTATGAAGAAGTTAAGTAGGTAGTACAAACGGCAGTAAGTCAACCTACCCGAATCAGTGAAATTTTACCAATCGAATATTAACCTTCCTCTATTGTGATAGGGTTTAAAATCTATTAAAGAAAAATTGAGAGATTGAGGTAGGTTGCTATGCCTGTACAAAGAGAGACTTGAAAGCTAGGTGTTTAGAAGCTCGGTCACGTCTGTTACATAAATTACCATACTATAAATATAAATAAATACAAAAAGATAAAAAGAACAGCTAAACAAATATATTTTGTCACTATCTCAAATCTGCATACTTTATTCTGAAAGGATTTCCGGCTATTATCTTTTTATCTAACAGTTAATAGTTTTACTGAACACCAGAGCCAATTAGTCTATTTCTTAAATTGTATAATTTTGCCCAAATGTATAATTTGTGTTCTAGATTTTAAAATTATGAATGAATTAATTGGCTTATGCTTTAGCCAGTAGATTTAATGTATGAACATTCGTTGATCTGATTATCAGAATATATGTATAATTAATATCGATAAATAAAGAGTATCGATATTGGTGGCAGAAAAAGCTGCGCAGTTTTTTGATAGAGGAATCGCACATTTTAAATTGTCAAAGTGAATGTAATGATTGGATTATTTATTAGAAGTCAAATAATACACGGGGTTTCTCGGATTTTAGGGCAAAAAAACTTAATGTAAATTTTTATTCCTATCTATCTATAAACTTTTTTCCTCGATAGTAATTTAATTCATAATGATCAGAAAAGCCATTGACACTTCCAAATTCAAATACCGAGAATCCGACACAATTAATTAAAAAAAAGTCTCAGTGAACTTTTTTCGTGTCACGATTTCGAATTTGCTGGTTTCGTGAAAAGCAAATGGGTAGGCTAGTGAGGTCTATCTATTTTTAACCACAAATGACACGATGATTTTTTTTAAAAATCTTCCCTATTAAATATTATTAATTGATATCGGTAAAAATGCTAAAATATCGATTCCTAGAACCTAAAACTATTACTACAATAATAGGCAACATTTGTTTTACTCGATTCCAAATTACGAGTCAGCTTCACAGACGTTAAAGAATTAACCTGTTGTTTCTCCGTACAACGAGGCATTTCAAAGATCGTGATGCCACAAATCATCGATACCATCCGAGACGAATCGACGTGAAAACGCGGAATCGTCGCTTCTAATCGCTCATTCGGAAATGCTCGAACAAAAATGTTCAGCGCGCCAAGCATTCGGAGCACGCCACGTTTTTTGGCGGGAACGCATCGCGGGCCGGCGCGAATGCCCGCGCACGCGCGTACCGCCTTTTTATTTCTTGTCAGAGCAACAAGAAAAAATAAACGCGTAAACAGGTTGTATTATTATTTTTTCTTTGAATGACAAGATGACTGGAATTCGCCCCTCGCTTGTTTCGTAACGAGCGCTTCCCACAGTAAAACTCACTAAACTCTGATTCTTATAAATTGTTATGACATTTGATTTCGTAGATTTTGGTTATTATTACAACGATTACACACGAATTCATACCTACGTTCAATATCGATATTTACCAACCAAATATCACGATACCAATCATCGAAATAACACGCATTCACGAATTACGGCTCGCATCAACAATTCAATTAAAGTGTTACATCGCCGGAATAATTCCGTTTGAATTAGAGTAATTGCGCGCGTGATTAGCCAGTTTCAGAAGGAAATGTAGGCCGCGAGCTCTCCCACGCCGCGCGCCGCGTCGACACCTAGCCTAATAGCGCGTCATTACGCTATCTGCCGATACATCTCCGGTACGTCTCGACATCGACGGAACATCACTATCTGCTCGTATAATCGATGACCACTCGCCGCGAGTTCCAACAAAGCGATTGTTCGATCGCGTTCAACACTAATTACGATTCGGATTTCGAACGCGCGAAAACGTCATTTCGAACTTAATATTTTCTTAATTTGCTTTGAATATTGTGAATCAATTCTACCCATTGACAGGTGGAAGTTTATGAATGGAAATTAATGTAAATTAGCGTTAATATGAGTGGGCTTCCCGTAAGGTTAATACAACTAGGTCCATTAGCTGCGATTTGCATATGACTACGTCTCATTTCGGATTTCTCTTGTATAAATAACATTGATTAAATCGTTCGGCACCCATAGCGCATACTTCACGGGATTAAGTGAAAATTAGCATTGTGTTTATTATAAATTAAATTGCTACTTCATATCTAACTGGTTAATAAATACTGCATCGATTAAGTTAATAAAAAATAAAAAATTATTTCGTTTTATTTATGTGAAAGGAAAGAGTTTATTATAATTGTTTATGGTCAAAGGTGACTGAGTCATAGACAAGAATTCCGATAAAATGGCGACAGCGACTGGTAGAAAAAAGTCGATCTTTATTGACGCATTTATATATTTTAAGATAATTTCTAAGAAATAACATTGTTATTGTTTTGGAACTTCTCTATTAGGAAAAAAACAACAAATTGCGACATAAGATTCAGAAATCACGCCACGTCCAACCTGTTTACGTGGAGACTATACTAAATGATCTCTTAACATTGTTTTTATTCGAGATCCGTACATAGATCACGACAAACTTATTATTTTCATTTCACTTAAAGGAATTTCCACCTTATGACGTTAAGATAAGGGTGCTGGACATTAATAGAAGATTGTGTAACGTTGATCTTGACACAGATTGTTCTGAGGAAACAATATGTCATTTCTGAGATTCGACGGTAATGCAATGAGATAAAAAAGTTTGTTTTCCTAGTTTTTACAAATACTTAGGACATTCGTTACATCTATACTATCTAATATTATAAAATTGAAGAGTTTGTTTGTTTACTTGAATGCGTTAATCTCAGGAACTACTGGTCCGATTTGAATAAATATATCACTGTTAAACAGCCCATTTATCGAGGAAGGCTAGGTATACTTTTTATCCGGTTGTGTGTAATTAGTAGTTCCCACGGGACGCGGGTGGAACCGCTGGCAGAAGCTAGTTAGGATACATCAATCGGGATATTTTTTAATTATTGATATTTAAAATTAAATATACAAAACTGTACTGTAACCACAGTTAAGAAACAACCAACAAAATATTTCTAAACTGAAACAAAAATATAAAGAAAAAAAACATATCTACTTGTCAGCTTGATTGACGGCTTGACAACTTTATACTGAAAACTTAGGTATAACTTACACCTAACAAAAAACATTTAAAATGTGTTTTAATAAATTAAATCTTGATAAATGTTTGACAATATTTAATTGTATGTCGTTCGGATAGATTAATGGTCAACAACCTCGTTTTAGAACGAAATAAAGAAAAATTTTGCTCAGAAAATATTTATTGAAGAATAGTTTTTTGACTCAAAACCGACTAATCTATGCTTCTTTACTAATATAATAAAGAGAAACCCTTTTGTTTGTTCGATTTGAAAAAATCTAGAGCTAAGCTAGACTATGGCTTAACGTCGTAAGCGGTGAAATGGGTGCCAATGGATTAATCACCAGGGATGCCGAAGATCGTGCGAAGTGGAGAAGAAGGTATAGGAAAGCGGACCCCGGGCCCGAAAGGTTTGCAACCGGGATAACGCTTGGATGATGATGATGATGATGAAGCTAGACTATCCCCAAGTAACATAGGCTATATTTTATCCGGGTACGGACAGTAGTTCCCACGGGACGCGGGTGAAACCGCAGGAAAACTGCTAGTATATTATGTAGAAAAGGCGGTTATTCACGAAAAACAAAACATATTCACTCGTTCGCAATTTTGAATGTCGAAAAAAAATATGATTCACAATTTTCTCTGGCTGTTTTAAGCTACAAACTTTTTGATCACTACTCTTTTCTTCTTAGGGTTTAAAAAAATACCAATAAAAAACCGGTACACACACCGAATCGATTATCAAACTGGCGCCAACGAGACATTAATAAAGAAACCACTAAATCAATATAAACTTCAACTGGTATGTAAAATATGGCGTTTTCACACAGTGGCCGATAATAGATACACGTCATTATTAGACTTGGAATTATCTATACTATATATATACTATATATATATAGATTATATATAATAAAAAAAGAATTATTTTTTTGTTTGTACCGGTAAAAGCACCGAAATTACTGAACCTGTTTGAAAATACTGAAGGTACTGAAATGCTTTCCATATCTCTTGTTAAATCCCTATAACTACATTATATGTAGGAATATTTGTAAAATGCATATAAACTATTTCCATGGTCAGTGGAACCTATGTTCCAGATAAAGCTATCTGACACATAGTGCCAATGTTTTTAATTTCTACAACTTTTCTATGCCATGACTTGTCAGATAACTATCTAGAACTTTATCTTGGACCTATGATACTGGCTGCTAACATATTTTTAAAGTTCGTTCCTACAATTCGCTGAATTATTATTGATTGAATGACTCAATATCGATCGACGTCTCCAAGTGCAATTTGCTACAATTAACGATTGTCATAAGGATAAAGTAACAGTTGTTAGTGTATCGTTTATAACTATTTAAATGCCCCACAATTACTATAGGGCTGTCGAATGCTGCTTGTCGATAAAAAAATTTAGGTCTCTAATTTTAGTTAGGTATCGACTCTACTGTTAAGGAATTAAAGTCTGTTATGAAGCACTTGTTGAATATTAATTGAACAACAAGAAACTGTGCTTAGAACCTAACAATGTGAGTACATCAATGTTACCAAAATCCCAAAAAAAATCCTAAAGACCCCTAATTAAAGCCAATACCAACATACAAAAATTATAAACTGAAGAAGATTTTAAGCCATACAAGTAAAATACGAGAGCTTTAAAGTCTTAAACAATAAAGGGCGGCCACAGAACTCGAGTATAAATAAACTACTAATAGCAACTTAACCGTATGAAAAGGTTAGTAATAGAAAGGAGATGCGCTAACCTACTAAGGTATATTTATCAACTTTGAACTTTTGTACCGAGTTACATCCTTTTAGAGGATAATAGTATTAGATTTAGTTCACGATTCGTGACGTGTAATGTAGGATTTTATTTAATTGGGAAGATGTAGGTAGGAGTAATGATATTTCCAAGAAATTGAAAAATTTTCAGGACGTCATTGATTTCAGGTTAATTGAGGATTTTTAGGATGTATTTCCTAAATTAGATTTTTTAAAGGCACAACAATTTGCATCAACGTGATTTCAATAAATAAACATATTTCTAAAAGAAATGAAAAGGTTTAAGAACATTTTTCCTGTCTTTTATTTTGCCTCAAAACGCAAATATCGACATTGCAGTATTGAATCGACACAACCCTAAATTATTGGCCCTGTGCTAATTTGTTCGAACGAGCCGATGGATGCTTAGAAAAATAAATAATAAATTGATTCTCAATAAACTTGTATTTGCATAACAAATATTATTAAAACTAAACCCGCTTCAATTTAGATTCCTTTATTTTGATACCAGAAACAAAACGTCGTAAGTCACCATTGTCAGATTTTGAACATTCGTCAAAAATTTGACTAAAATGATGAATTTAGAGTTGATTGTTGAAAATCAAGTTTATTTTTTAAGGATATATTTTATAACCGTGTAACCGTTTACGCTGCTTAGATTAACAACTTTGGTGAAACTATAAAATAAGAAATATGTTTATTTAATTATAGAGAAATCTTTTTTAGTACTAAACTTAATTCTGACGAGTGGCGACTTAATTAAAGACAAAAAAAACATGTTTGAGCTTTTATGTGTTCCAATAATGATTTGAGAGATTTACTGTTTAAACTATGTGAATTCATAAAAATAGCGATTGTATTTTTTACTTTCACTTTTTACTTGGTTTCTGTATTCATTTAATTAACTTATATTTACGTTTTTAAGTATTTGTTATATATAAAGATAGTGTCCCACCGGCATCGGGAACATGGTCCAAGCTACTGGCGGTCAGGGCCCCATAGAGAGAAACCTCCCAAATAAGATTAATTGTTAAGAAAATATAAATTCTAATTCTATTGTATTTTAATTTTTGAGCTTTTGTCCGCGATCCTGTAAATTTCAAAATTAAGAAATAAAGCGAAGAATGACCACATTTAGAACAAAAATATAGGTGAATAGACTCCTGCCTATCCTTTTAGCAATAGGTATAGCGTGAGTAACACACGCCACATGACAAGGCGAACTAACAAAGAATAACTTACATCGAGATCGTTATACAAACATGTTAATTACTTCATAAGAACTGCAGTAATAATATTATAATTCTAAGTAATAATTTTAATTCCTTTAACAATAAAATCTTTGTGGTTTTCATTTTAAGTAGGGTTGTTAAGATGGAAGTTGTCATTGAAGAATTAAGTGTTGAAGATGAAGATTCTTTACGTAGCGATAATGTTTTAGATAGTGTTACAGTGGATGGCAAAGAATGTTAAGATAGAATGCTCGAAAGTGCAAGGAGAATCATTATAGATGATAGTCTTTGTATTGTAGGAAGCGAAAAAGAAAATTCAAGCCACGCATGGGTTTAATCTTATTGCAGATTCATTGTTAGAAGGTCTTTATGAAAATGAAGACAGCTCGTATCCAGGTCAGAACATTAAAACTATGCCTAAAAAATTCAGCGACAGCAATAAAAGAAGAGAAACAATCGAAGAGATCACGTCGTCATCAAAACACGTTATCTCGTCTATCAGCACATAAACACTAATCAAGATAACATTTCACGGCTAATGACTCACAAACTGACCGACGTACCTACAAATATTCACCCATAAATTGTACCATTAACGAAGGCAAGTCGCAGTCATAACTTACTTTAAAGATACACATTATACATCATAGTACGTTTTAAATTGTAAAGTTTGGTACACAACTTCATTTACCGTTCGCCTATTTATTTTAGTTGTTAGCCACTATCTCGTTACGACTCGATACAAGTTGATAATCCGTTATTTATGTCGGACATTTTTCAACAAGACCCTAGCACGCGACTTGTCGCCCGACTCTTGAACACCGACAAATGGTCGACCATCCACCTTTTGTTGCTCTAACGGTTGTGTTTTGATATCATTAGGAAATTCTCGGCTTTTACGACAGTGAGAAATATTGTTTCTAATATACAGATTAGAGATTTGTCTGTTACTAATGTAGAAAGTAGTAGACGTAAAGCCAATGACGGATGGTACACACGATTAGAGCCTCGATTAGTGCGACATGTAACGATAAACGTATGATTTTGATTTGTTGCATCCAGCGTCGGATACAGATTCTTTTAAGCGAAAAGGAATGTCAGAGACGATATCGAAATTCGATAGAAAGTCGTTAACTCTGAAGAATGTAAACAAAGCCGCCCACCGAGAACTGCATATCTAAATGAACACTAAAAACCGGACACGGAAGACATCAAAACAGTACCAAATCAAATAATTAAAGTTATCGTAAAGATAAATTTGGTTGGGAAACGTTCAAGATTTGTATAATAAAGCTATTGGTAGGCACGTGCTGAGAATTAAGCGCATTCCTGTCGAGCACTCCACAACCCCATTAGCCGGCGTCGGGTTTTTGTAATTATCGACTTATTAAATGCCGCCAGAGATTTATGTCAGGCCGGCAACAGGTAAATCTGTTTCGTTACACCCATCCGCTGATAAATGTATGCGCAAATGTATCGGAAACTCACGACGACATTAATGCCCGTATTACTAAACACGTTACAAACGATATTAAGCTCCCATTCAATCGATATTTACTTATGTTTGACAACAAAACATCGACATTAAATCCACAAGAAGCTGCAAAGATGTGCAATAAATTCGCGAGCTATCCCAAAGCAAATTGTGCATATAAAATGATGTTAGAGGCAAACAAAACGAAGGCAGCATGCACAGAGTCACTGACCACAACAACGTACGACCGACGAAGACGAAACGAAGCCTTGCGATAATCATAATACGCTTGCAGATATGTGATTAGCTGTGGGGTCACGAAACGGTCGGCGTTAGACAGAGAAGCCGTGGCGTGTCCTTCTCCAGCACATGGGCAGTGCCATGGCGCCGTCTCTATCAGGCAAACGACCGCAGGGCGCCTAAACCGCTATAGTAAACTGTGACCTCACGAAATTCTCAGCGCACGATACCGAGGATGATTCACGTGTAATGACGGACGTACAGACGGACTGACATATAGAGATGCGGACGCTAGATGAATTCCAAACGACAGGTCGAGAGAAAAAGCTGTTTCAATTTTAAATACGGTCATGATTATTATGGACTGTTATCGTTAATTTTATTGAGCCATCACTGACATTAACATATTAAATTAGTTTTTGTTTTTCGATATCGAGTTCTGTTGTGTATATTTGTTGGTAATCTATGATTTTGATGGGAGCTTCACTGTTCCATTAAGCTGTCAGCAATATATA
Organism: Heliothis virescens; assembly: GCA_002382865.2. NCBI lineage: Eukaryota > Metazoa > Arthropoda > Insecta > Lepidoptera > Noctuidae > Heliothis > Heliothis virescens. Next base: position 10,327,400 of record NWSH02000537.1, read on the forward strand.
ATTTAGTGAATCCGCATTTGTTGGCATTCTTTGGCCTTGATTAAGATCTGGTTGCGTGACGTGGAAATTTTAAATTCCGAAGGAAGGCTGTGTTGAATGTGAGGTTCATGCTGCAATGATGTTTAAATATAAAGTGAAACTATAATGTTGGATGCAGATGTGCTATAGCTGGATACGGTACAGAGGGCACGACCAGCCGGAACAGGTTTCCTGAGACTACTAACGTAGTAACCAATATACATGCAGACCGTGCATTACTCTCAAGTATTCAAGATTATACGACGTTAGAACGGAACGAGTTGGCTGTGAGAAAATTTCACCTGTAGGAGCCCTATCAATGTTGATTTAGACGACCTTTCACGTGGCTGCTATGAGCAAAATGTTTTACGTTATTTTCTACAGTTACACGATGAGGATTTAGAATAGCGATACATGATTTGAGACATCGTGAAGATGTTCTTATAAATATAGCTGCTTTAAGAAAATATTTGTGACATTTTTGCGACTATAGCTTAAAATTATGCTAACGCAAAGGTAAATTGTGTTCATTGATATTTATGCCCATTCTTATTGAAAATGAGGCACCACCAATCACTAAAATATATACCGATGAACGTAAATTAGATATTAAATCTGTTGCAGTGATATTTCATGAGGCAACATCACACATCGTAAAGGAATTAGTATCGAGAGTGTGAGAGTACGTTCAGATAAATCACCTACACAGTTCGTTAGGAACGGGCTGCGCGCCGCGGGGGTCCACGTTCGAACCCGTGCCGGCAAGTGGAACGCTATTGAGGTAACCCCCTGTAGAATATTTTGACGGGCGATACAGTGCCATGTTGGGTACAGGTTGATGAATGGTGAATTTTAGATTGGTTGCTCTTTTATTAGCTTAGGAATTTCTTCATAGTTATGTTGTTGCTTCAATCTTATCTTCAAAGTCAACATCACCATTTTCTACGATAGTATCAACTCCTTTTTTGGTTAAAGAATTCTAATTGATTATTAATTTATTTAATAAGGATGTTGCTTCTTAGTATCATGACAGTCCTTCTAAAATAACAGTATTATTTTTAAGTTTAAAGATTACATCATGTATCAGGTTGCTATCGCTTTTGATCATACCATTGATAACATTAATATCGGCTTTCACACCATTTTGGACGAAATCAACCAACACATTTGATGTAGCAATTAATTAAAACCAGCTAAATCTACGTAATATCCCCCATGTTTGAATAAATATAAATAATTAAGTAAAAAATCTATTGTTGGCGCCATTATAAATGATAACATAGACATATCGCATACCAGCGCTTGTCGTGAGCAACAGGTTTTCCGGTCATCTAAACAGACAAAGGAATTTCACAATCTGCCACATTCGGCGATAATACAAGCTATTCTTTTTACATAAAATAAAAAGGTTTATTTCCCTGACCGAGATGAAGGCGTCCGTCAAATTTTAAAAAGTTAATTATCGGATACTTTTACCATTTGGTGTGGCTCGCTCGGCGATACATCATATGGAGGAATATAAATCACCAGTTGATTGATAGTGGCTTACATCTCACGCTCGTTCGCTAGCTCCTTTTTTAATCCGACACAAATGATTTTACACTTTGATTCCTTTTTGTGACGCCATTTCGCTTCGGAGTTTACGATTTGTTCGAAATGGATTTTGTACACCTGAATTTGTTGGGACTTGCTTACCTTTTTATGTTAAAATAGCCTTTTGATCATATTGAATGGGTTTAGATTTAATAAAGGTGTATGGAAGCGTGCCGTTGGAACTAGCCTTTATATTGTAAATCTAATTTTAATACTGTTAACAAATTCAATGTGTAATTCTACGGTGATTTTATGATTTTGTAAGTCGTCTATATCTATAATAGCAAACGGTTCGATCGATTGTGAAGTTTGACCCGAGTATTTGTGTACTATGAATTGCAATCTTTAAATCCAATATCATCGTACGTGACCCCCAGCCGGCACTCTCTCACCGGCAGCTTCGGTGTCCGCCATGAGGAAAAGTGCACGAGCTCGACATAAAGCCTGTGTTATTTAAGTGCCTATCTATTTTAAGGGCACAATAACTTGATGAAATCTCTTTTCATCGCAATGTGAAATTTAATATTCACTACCGTACACTGTAAAGCCAATGTTTATAGTGAAAACCTATCAAGTTTCTAACAACTATTGAGCGGGGCGACCCGTCCGTACCTGCGTACAAAAAGCTTTACTATAAGAGTGTACCGTGGCGATTTCTATTGTAGTTATACCCCGATTCACATGCAAATGCGTGATAAAACGTGCGGAAATATAATTAGCTTAGCCGGTATCGAAGGGTCGAGCACCTTGCCAAAAACTGGTTTATGTTTCGCCTTTTAATTAATGTTTTGGCTAGTTGTAACTTGTGACCAGTGTCCGGCTAGGTGTAGGGGTGTTTTCGCGACGTTCCGTGGGAAAGCGTGCGTTACGATTGTATCTTTATGTCGGTCGGTAAGAGTGTGTTTTTCCGAGAATGAGGCCATTACACGCAGTACGAGAGCGTCGTAAGACATGTCACAGTTATTATGCTCACTAGAAGCGATATTATCTTTCGGCTATGACGCACACAGAGGCGGTGTATGTGCTGAGTTATTCTCGTCCAAAGCGTCCGTACTGATTGTTGACACGATTAACTTGGATCAATCTGTGGGTAAACCCGGACCAAACGTTATTTGTAAGTGCTATGTGTTAGCGTTGAGGTCAGTTCGGTTTAATCATGCATTAAAATTTAGATTAGACTAGTTTATTGAAATCGCGGCTTAGGATTTTCAGATTTTCTAAGAATTACCCTAGTGGCGTACCAGTTGGATTGCCTTTAATCCTAAATATTATCAAAGTAACTGCATCTGCACTAAATCAGTTACAAACCTAATCATGTTCCCTTACTCTCCCACTTTCAACATCAAAAAGATCCCGACAAGCTCAACCCATAATCCCGATTCATAAATCATAACCTCAATCCATTAGTTGCAAAAACGTTACAATTCTCACGGTGCAATATTTGCAAAACTAGGACTGGTCTAACCCAAACAAACCCTTACGGTCAGTTAGCTAAATGACCAGGTGGCAAGACTACACCCTCTGAAAGCTTAAAGGTATTGTGCTGTAGAGGCGTGTTAAGGCACGAAGGACAATATTGCAACTATTGCCCCTTCGATCGCGCCCTGGGAACGAAAAGATGATGTTTTTGACATGTCCGGGACAAAAGACATTGTGCATGGTCAGCGGTTATTTGCGCATGCAGTAATTTGTGATGGCGTTTAAGCCGAACGGTTGAGGAAGCTTGACGCTTTTGTTGCTAAGTGAACTGAAATTGATGGCTTAAGACATTTTGAGATGTTTTTTGTGTGTCATAGTATTAACTGAGAAATATTCTGAGCAATGGAAGTAATAGAAAGAGTACTATTAATAGAAAAAAATGGGCCGAACATTTTGAAGGAGATGCTTTCCTACATTTACTTATATTATTAAACATCTAATTTCGGCAATTTCCTCAAATCGGAAATCAACACGGAAGATACTTTTCAATCTACCCGCAAAAATCGCATCCCATTAAAATTCAAGCCTGGGGGACCCGGAATCTTTCTAAATGACCGGCCTAACACAAAAACTTATTAAGATATAGCAAACAATGCGCGGTGATTGATGCGCGCTGAACAAAAGGTGCTTCTCCATTGTTCAAGTGACGGGCAAACCCGAGGCATACTACATGTACACCTTTTATGCACTTTTAATAAACCGGTTCACTAATGTGGTTAATTAATCAATCTATGTGTGAGCTTTGTTTCATATTTGCATTTGCATGGCGCTGATAACTGTTCTCAAATAATAGAATAGTTGTACCCTATTATGCTTTGATAGAATCAAAATGTACGAAAGATGGTGAATGGTTTATGGACATTAAAAGTAATAATAGCTGACTGTTACAATATGAAGTAAAAGTAATTAGAAATTAGGATGCAGTGTCAAATGATATACGTCCAGTGGTGGGAAGTAGCAAAAGCACTGCTAGAATAACGCCTTTTATAAAAGTCAGATATTGACAACAAAGACTCTTTAAAGCATCAAACACGGACAAATAACTACACGCACATAAAAGGTTAAAAGCAAAACTGACCACTCATTTACAACGGTTACATAAACCAAAGACCGTACAACACAAAAAACGTATCTCTTACATCAAGTTCTATCACAATTAAACGTATTAGGTGGTAGCTTCATCTTCAATGGACCTTTTCAAAGCTAAAACGTTTTACAAAACATCCACCAACTGTGAAACAATATTATAAAAAAAGTACAAAAGATCTCCTCTAATCTCCGCATCTACCAGTTTGATATCTAAGACGATTATAAAAGCGACAAAAGGGGCACACTTATTTTTTTCTATTAACAGTTAATCTCGTATAAAAAGGAGACTGGAGTTCGCACCTTTCTTTTGTTCTGAGGGCAAACAAATCGTTTGTTGCCCAAAATATGACGGGGTCGAGAGATGTAATGTTGTGCTCAAGGGTTGAATGAGAGCAGCGGGTTACCTTGTCCTTTCCGGTACGAGGTGGCCTCTGCATTATCAAAGGGAGCAACCCTAATGACGCAAAGGTGGGACTCATAAAAACTTTAGAAGGATTCACAGATAGAGACGATGTTAATGAAGTTGGTGATCATATTTGTGAAATTACCTATATTATAGATGTTAATGAGGGTTATATAGAATCGACAGGTGCAGTTGAATTTGTCAAAACAACGGACGCAGAAAAATAAATTTTAGTTTTCAAAAATGTTAATGTGAGAGGTCGGCAAACGGGTGCCATTCAGTTCTATATGGACAATAATAAGCACCTCAGCGGGTGTTCTGTCCACGTTATGAACTCTTCAACCTCGGTGCCCTCCATCAAGACCGTTTCCTTTATGACATGAGGAAATTACATCGGTCGCGTGTTATCTTTTAAACTGTGCACCTGTGTCGTTCCGAGGTTCGGGTAAATAATTTTGGCTATATGTAAATTTTGGACGTGGATTTATCAAGAAGCATAACTTAAAACTCATGAATAAAAATGTTTGTAAACGATTATGAAATCGACATTTGTTTCGTTGCAGAAGCTAAACTTTTCCATTGTTCGTCAAAAGTTTATGGAAGACATGAGGTAACGTTTTCACAATGTTGTTTTCAATAGGCTATTAAAAGCAATATTGTCGCACATCATAAAGTTGACTGCTCACCAAGGTTCACTCTTTTCTATACAGCCTTGACCTGACACAAAACTATTAAAACCTACATTTTACGCATTTAAGCTTCATTTAAGCAAACAAAAGAAAAACCTCTTTTTACCAACTAAAACACTGAGGATCATTAAGTTTGTTTTTCACTTGAAAATTGTTATCACTGGTGCCTTGAAACGTTTGAGGTCACACAAATTCCTGAATACCATCAATCATAGAGCTGTCTTTAAAACAATAACCAGGCATATTAATTCCATCGTAATAATAACCTATTACGGCCCATAACTTTATATTAACATTGATCGTCAACAGTTACTTAGAGCAGTGCCCTTGGGCAGTCTCGACTAATGACTCGACAAGATTAATGATTTCACTAATTACACTTGTGACAATCAATGTATCTTTAAAACGAGCTTTTTGTGTTAGTAACACTGCATATTCTAGTATTATTGATGTATTATGTAATTTGTCAGTAGCAACTAATCATTTTGTTGTAATTGTAACGGAATATAAGGTCAAGATACAAATTAATTACCTTGTAATCAAATAAAGAATGGATATTGAAACTAAAAGAATGAAGCATACAAAAAATAAAATGAAAGATGAGAAGAGAGAAAAATCAATAGAACTTAATTCTAATAAAAGAATAGAAGGTAACAAAACATCTACAGAATACGCAAATATAAAGGATTTGGTGTGAGAACATTCATATTGTCATCATCATACTAAAGCAAATAAACTTGCGAATTTATAGTATCTTATCACCTAATACTTACATACTGACAAAAAGTACCGGTGAACAAAAGAAAATTTCAGTTTAAAACGCGTATGAAATGTCTCAATATAGGCATGGATGTTAGTCGCTCTTCTATCTACGTTGCCAATTTTGTTAGTATGTATTTACCAAAAATTTTGTCCTGGTAAACAAATTATGGAATTTCATGCTTCAATTTCAATATCTGGATAATTTTTTTCATAAATTTTTGACTCACCTTCTCTCCTCATGCCCATTTTGAGACATTTTCTTAGCCTGCAGTACTGGCATTGGTTCCTATGATGTTGGTCGATTGGACAGTTTCTATTTCCTCTGCAGGAGTACGTCAGGTTCCTTCTCACGGACCTCTTGAAAAAGGATTTGCAACCTGTGGGAGAGATTTCATAATTGTAATGTTATTCACACTTTCACTTCGATCATCGTCACTTTATTGGAAAATACTTCGCCGATTGGATAAATGTATTTTGATAAGGTGGTTCTGACTTATATTGCTATTTACGATATAATCACTTCATAAATCTGCATCTGATCCGACAGCGCGCTTAAAATTCGGAAGTTTGTTCGTATATCATCATCAGCGTGTAAAATATTCGAGTCTGTCAACAAGCCACCATATTTGTGATCGTATGCAAACATGGGGATATCCCAATATTTTACTAAACTTTATGATTGTCGGTAGTAATTACTTGTTAGCCTATTTTGTTAATATGCTTAGACCTATTACCATAATACCATATATCAATGGCTACTCGATATCGAAATACGACGATTTGTATGGAAGCGTCAAATATATACAAATTTATAAAACAGTTAAAATACCAACTTAACGATCTTAAGACAGTTAAGACCAATCTCATGAATATATTATGCGTAAATATTAGAATAAGAAACAATTTGCTTTGATACGCGCTACGTGGCGCCTTTATTCAAAATACAATGAACTTTGAAGGAATTTGAATGTTAATAAGGTCGAGAATCGATTGGTGTTACAGAAGGAGATAGTAAAACATACTTTGGCGTCTAAGAAAAGAAATCGAATTTTCAATAAAAAATCTTATAGTCGCCGAATCGCTGTAAATTATTGAGAAAAATATTAGTGGTGTCAGACGAACGTAATCGTTTATCGAAAATTGTCACGTATGCGTCTACTATATTATATTTAGCGATCGTTTCAACAAGCTTTAGTATTTTTGTGTTCTTAAAAATATCAATTTTGACTTCAGAAGCAGTTCACCAATTAAATTATGCTTCTGCATTTTGGGATTCAGAGTAAATCTCGCATGTTTATAAGCCATTAAATTAACTAATAAAATACCGTGATTGGACGGTTCTGTGGGTTTGTAAGGAAGTTATGCAAACGTCTAAACATTATGTATTAGTAGATTTAAATATCAACGACATTTATCTATGTTTATCTACAATTCAGGGCGGTGTTACTCGTATTACCTTAGTAGACTGTGAGAACCTATTTAGAGTACCTACAGACTTATCTAAGGTATGGAATTTATTTGATAATGTAACTAGCGTAAAATTAAATGGCGATTCAGTTAATGCTATGTTTCAAAATCGAATCATTATGGAAAATGAAGCAAATGTACACGGTACCACAAAACTTGAAGAAAGATTTGACAATGTATTATCATTTGAAATTGATGATTATTTAACAGAAGTACGTGCTGTAGTACGAGATCCCTTTGCTGCGGTAGAAAAAGAATTATAGCAACGACTCCTCAACTCCCATCAACACATAAAACTTATTGTTGTTTCGAGTTACATTGAGCAGCCATTTTCTGTGACTCCAAATGCAGAGTAAGATGATACTTCTACAAATCGTGCTCAGACTCCATCGATTTGAACCAATGATCTTAGATTACTATCAGATGATACGATATCTTAAACGTTTTGACTTCCGAAATAAAATCAGGGCTATAAAAGATCTCATTTCAATTCAAATATTAAATAGATTTCTTCATAATTGGTATTCTTTTTAATTATGAGTATCAGTTTACTTTTATTGTGGTTCTTTTATTTGGTCGTAAAATTTTATCAGGCTTAGTTTTAAGTATCTATCTGTTTGCTAATCAAGGCTAATTAATTGATTGATGCCACACAGTTCTTCGTTTTTCTTATTTTTTAAGATTCTTTTTGTAATGCTCTTTACCCTTTATTACAATCCTTTCTATATGTATGTCCTTAAATATTACCTTTATTATTTTTGAATATTTTTGTACTTTAATCTTCACTACAATCCCTTTTATGTGTAGATTCTTAAATTTTACCTTTATTATTTTTGTGTTTTATTTAGTGATATAAAGTCCATTAGTCTGTCAATTTATATTCGCGAATGTAAAAATATACTTTGTTCCTTATAGACCGTGTTATAGTTATAATGTTTGCTACGGCGTAAACTACAATATCATGCGTTTTACTTATTTGTTTATATACTTGTGTAAGTACTTCCAGCGTATTTTTTTATTGTTCTTGGACACAAGGCTTTTGCAACTCTGAATGAATAATGAGCAAATTGTGTTTCAAAACTTTTAACGTCACACCATTTAGTTACAGCAACTAAGTTGTTCATGAAACTAATTTTGGTCTCTTTTACTATGGCTTAGATAAAATCATTATTAAGCTTTAATTGAACGAGATGTATTCCAAAGTGCGGTTCTCAATTATAATTATCTCACTATTCAAAATCGTGACCACAGATTTTAAGATGCACCATTAAATTGTTCTATAACAAACATTTATGTTCCATTATAAATCTAAAGATCTTTATTGTCAGCAGGTTCTAGGAAGAAAAATAGAACTTTTGAAATTTTTACTTCGATATTGAAAGTCAAGACGCTGCTAAAGAATGGGTGTGCAACTGAAAATTCAGCATGTTTAGGCAACAAAGCGCAGTTTCCTTCGAGGTTCTCGCTAGTTGCGATACCGTTAGAGGTTTGCTCACGTAGCCAATGTGCAGATAAGCCGCTGTGCGGTTAACGCAGGCCGGTGGTACGTGCGGCGGGTTAGACGCTCGTTACTAAATGTGTTGTTTCATTTTTCTTTTGAATTTTTGTTAGATATAGAATGAACTGTAGTTTTGGAGCTAATGCTGTAAGTTGTATAATTTAAAATGTTCTTTATCTAAGTTACAAATGCTTTGCTATTTTTACACGTGTACACACTAATAGAGGGCAAGCTGAAGCATCGTATTTTAATTATTTATTGAAAGTCCACCACTAACATAATCATCATCAATAGGCGCTGTTTTACTCTCAAATATTAATATTGTGAAGTAATTGAAAATAAATCAAATAGAAGCCCATTGTATGATTTAATATCCCTGGTATCACATCCGCGTTCCAACCGCAGCGTTTCCCCGCTACCTCTACACGCCACCACTCGGGAACACTGCCTCCCAATTACTACTTATCGTTGGGAACATCAGCAGTTGCAAATTGTATTCCACGCGAGATGATAAAGAGTGCATCGACACAAAGATTTGAAGTGAAAATAAAAACAATGGTTCAGCCTTAGATTCTTTGACATAAATCCCGAGAAATGTTGAGAAAGTGAACTGGAAGGTAACAGATAGCGCATCGCGTCCAACCGGAGTGCTGTTTGAGTTTATTTCACAAGAATTTATAGCTTGCAGGAGACAAACGTTACATACAGGTAGGGAGCGAAGTAAGACGTGGAAGGACATTTCGGAATGTGTATTTCTGGATAAGCAAAGATTAGAAAATGATGGTAACTAAAAAGGCATAGGTTATGAGATATTCAGAGAAGAAAAAGCTGCTATAACAAACCTTAATGATAAGACTAAAGAAAATGCCTACATTTCTTTAAATATATTTTAGACTGGGCAGTGAAATACCTATTCATTGGCAATAGATACTCATTGTAGATGACCTAAAAACAATACATTTACATACAGACAGGTAACGGTAGATAGAATGACAGACAAAGAACAATTTGAGTACAATCTTCAAGAAGCCTTTATTAGGCAAACTTTCAATGCTAATATCAAAAGACGCAATTAACATTATGAATTGACCATTCAATTGGAAAACTAATATATAGGTAGTGAATACTATCAATAAATTAATCGTATTTTCCTAATAGAAGCCAATAAATAACAGTTTAATATGAACTGTCTTTAAAATCATTGAAATACTGCCAATAATTTAAGGCTAAAGCTGTAAAAGGCTGGTTTAAAGAGAAATTTTATGTAGATATCGTGCTTTCCTACTTGTGATGGTTAGTAAAAGTTTCTGGAGTGATGAGCTTCAGGTCATAGTCAGTAGGTTATGTCGTATGTGTATTCGGATGTCTCGCAACGAACATTAGAGTTGACTTGCTAGTCATAAGCTCATCTCAACATATTTTATTAAGTCTATGTGAATAAGCTAATCAAATGAAAATGATGAACCCTTATTTATCAGTTATGGCACTAAACTTACTTGATAGAAAGAGCTAAGTGAACTAATTTCCACAATTTAGGGTTATGATAATGTGGCATTTAACTAAGGAATTGAAGACTAAACATAACTTATCCTAGCAATTTGGCAGTAGGTAAAAATAAATGCAACAAGATGACAAAGACCTGACAGATACAAAAATATAGGTAAACAAAATAAAGAACTAGGTATGAAATCATTAAATACAATCGAAATGTGAACAAACCGGCAGGTTGCTTGAATGTCAACTGCCAGCCGTTGATGCATTATAAAGAAATAAACTCGTCAACCGATTGCTGTCACACGCTGGGTTCCGTATAATAAACACAACTGGGAATGTGATGATATTGAAGACACAAGATATGATCGTAAAGATAGAAGAGATATAAAACTTGATCCACCATTGAAAGAAGTTATTAAAGTGTATTATAAACTAACCAGTAATAAAAATTGACGAGATAAGTAAGCAAATACTTCGAAAGTTAAAGTAAATTAAGCTGGATATGCCACAGACCAGGATAAGAATAAAACAGAGGATATAACTATACAAACAAATCTTAAGACAGGTATAGTAAGTTTAAGAATGACAGATGCGGAACTCCATCGGCAGCAAAGTGTGGTGTCCACAATTATTGGCGAGCTAATGACGTCTAGATTGCAGGGTACTGCTGACCTACATATAGCACGAGATGTTACGCAATGCTAGCTTGACAATAATGGTGGTTTAGATGATAGAAGCGACAAAATTTTATTTTTAGGAGCAGAATCTTTAGAAATAAGGAGAATAAATGAAGAGTATTAACAATGGTTAATTGGCGCTGATACTTCAGGCTAACTTTAAAGCACAGATCCTAAATAGACCTAACTCTATCTAAAATCTGCAGTGTAGAGTTTTATTTCTCAAACAAGATCTTTATCTCTAGGTGTTACTACTTTATAAGGCGTTCGGATCAAAGTTCGAAAAAGTGCAAGTGGCATGTTGGCATCCGATGCATCATGCATCACATTTACGACTTCACCAGCGAATATTATAGCCTTCATGAGTTATCACCATCGTAAAAGTCGTTGGATGTTGCACCATGCGACCGAATGCATACGCGACATTATTTTACCAACACAATTGAATTTCCTTTACAGCATTTTCTTAGCTTTAATTATAAGATTCATTGAAGAATTTAGGTTCATTAAAATTGCAATTATGCGCATACGTTTGATTTATGAATGAAGGCTGTGAGAGAATGAAGGTAACGGATGGTTTTGCGAGAAAGCTGTAACGTTATTTACGGGCTGTCAGTTTAGAATATTCAAGCTGGAAAGGTTATTGGTAGATATGAAACTAGAAATGGGACTAAAACTCTAGGGAAGGAAATTGAATGAGCCCTGTACACTTTAATAACACCAATGAGCTTTTTGCTGTTTTGCGAATGTTTTCACAGTATTTGCTAAGTTAAGGAGACCCACAAGTCGTAGATTAATAATTCTCCTTATGGTGTTTTTGGAACTGTTGGAATGCGGTGGACACGGCATGTGACTTCAAGTTATGTGAAGAAAAAAGTCATGTTATTGTACTCCAAAAGTTAAACAAAAAACCAAGTGAAGACACGAGCGTAACACTATTGTGTATTGTCAGGTGGAATTCTAAATTTAAAGCATGCAAGCATTTGTTATATGCCATAAAAATCCCATCAATGTGATTAGTAATAAATATCAGTCATCTAGTCAAATGCCTTTATTGAGAACGCGACCTCGTAATGTATTACCAGCAATTTTGTAACAGGCAACATTCGCATTTGATATAAACATTGCCATTTTAACGTTGACAAAGAAGTGCAACTACAAATCAAATTTGAATTTGGAATAAACAAAAGCATGGAAAATTTTGATTTGGATTAAGAATCTTAAGTTTGAAAAAGGAAAGAGGTTCACACGCTAGTAAACTAAATAGGTTGTATGACAAAGACAAATCAAACATACAAAAAAATAAAAGAATACTAGTTCTCTTTACAACAATAAGTATTTACCGCACCTGAAGATGTTGCCAGAGTAATAAATAAAGATATCTAAACGCCATTAAATCTTCATTTAGTGGTCAACGCTGTTGTCTTGTAGGACAAGAGATTCCGCTTTTCTTTACAGATTTATGGATATCTGGCAGTTAGGGAGATAATTAAATGTTTGATATCTTTGAGTTTCTTTCTTTCTCAGTAATATTAGCTTGTTTTCCAGAAGAATATTATTATCTATTTATTGTGTTGCAATCTACCTTTACTTCTATTTAGATTTATCATTAACAATGTATGTAATCTCATACTTGTCATTTTCTTAGCTGAAATGAGCTCTATAACTTTCATTAAACATTTCTAAGCCCATCACAATTTCTCCAACACTCCTTTCTTCAATTCAAAACTGAATTAAAATTGTAATAACGAAGCTTTAAATTGAATTAGAAGTAAATCAATTATCCGAGGTGATCATTAATGATGCATCAATCATTGCTTAGGGCTTGAGTCGTTAGGACCTTCGATCAGTTATAAGGCCGAGTTATCTTGACTGTGGGCTGTACGG
>NWSH02000537.1:10341358-10377057 GCA_002382865.2 Heliothis virescens
AAAATTGCAATTATGCGCATACGTTTGATTTATGAATGAAGGCTGTGAGAGAATGAAGGTAACGGATGGTTTTGCGAGAAAGCTGTAACGTTATTTACGGGCTGTCAGTTTAGAATATTCAAGCTGGAAAGGTTATTGGTAGATATGAAACTAGAAATGGGACTAAAACTCTAGGGAAGGAAATTGAATGAGCCCTGTACACTTTAATAACACCAATGAGCTTTTTGCTGTTTTGCGAATGTTTTCACAGTATTTGCTAAGTTAAGGAGACCCACAAGTCGTAGATTAATAATTCTCCTTATGGTGTTTCTGGAACTGTTGGAATGCGGTGGACACGGCATGTGACTTCAAGTTATGTGAAGAAAAAAGTCATGTTATTGTACTCCAAAAGTTAAACAAAAAACCAAGTGAAGACACGAGCGTAACACTATTGTGTATTGTCAGGTGGAATTCTAAATTTAAAGCATGCAAGCATTTGTTATATGCCATAAAAATCCCATCAATGTGATTAGTAATAAATATCAGTCATCTAGTCAAATGCCTTTATTGAGAACGCGACCTCGTAATGTATTACCAGCAATTTTGTAACAGGCAACATTCGCATTTGATATAAACATTGCCATTTTAACGTTGACAAAGAAGTGCAACTACAAATCAAATTTGAATTTGGAATAAACAAAAGCATGGAAAATTTTGATTTGGATTAAGAATCTTAAGTTTGAAAAAGGAAAGAGGTTCACACGCTAGTAAACTAAATAGGTTGTATGACAAAGACAAATCAAACATACAAAAAAATAAAAGAATACTAGTTCTCTTTACAACAATAAGTATTTACCGCACCTGAAGATGTTGCCAGAGTAATAAATAAAGATATCTAAACGCCATTAAATCTTCATTTAGTGGTCAACGCTGTTGTCTTGTAGGACAAGAGATTCCGCTTTTCTTTACAGATTTATGGATATCTGGCAGTTAGGGAGATAATTAAATGTTTGATATCTTTGAGTTTCTTTCTTTCTCAGTAATATTAGCTTGTTTTCCAGAAGAATATTATTATCTATTTATTGTGTTGCAATCTACCTTTACTTCTATTTAGATTTATCATTAACAATGTATGTAATCTCATACTTGTCATTTTCTTAGCTGAAATGAGCTCTATAACTTTCATTAAACATTTCTAAGCCCATCACAATTTCTCCAACACTCCTTTCTTCAATTCAAAACTGAATTAAAATTGTAATAACGAAGCTTTAAATTGAATTAGAAGTAAATCAATTATCCGAGGTGATCATTAATGATGCATCAATCATTGCTTAGGGCTTGAGTCGTTAGGACCTTCGATCAGTTATAAGGCCGAGTTATCTTGACTGTGGGCTGTACGGCCTTGACATCGTAACACTAGTGCAAATAATTTAGCCGTGTTCGCGTAGTTGGTTGTGATTTTATGGGACTGATTATGATGATTCAGGTGATTGAACATAGTTGAATGAAAAGTAAGATGATGATAATTAAGAGGATTTAAGAGAAAGAGAGAGACAACCACAAGGGATGCTGAAGATCGTGCGAGGTGGAGAAGAAGGTGTAGGAAAGCGGACCCCGGGCCCGAAAGGTTAGCAACCGGGATAACGCTCAGATGATGATGATGAAAGAGAAAGAGAGAGAAAAGAGGGGGTATACGTTTTTTTATTAATTTCACAGCAACAAAATGGAAGCAGAAGTGGTGCTGTTTTTATTGAAATTGACAAAAAATAACAAATCATATCTTTGGATATTGAAGTGAAAGTAATAAACAATGAAAAAAAAAATACATTGCAAAAATAAAATAGTGATGCGCACAACACAGCACACAACACACATATCGATACAACTTCCCTTAATCATTTCATTAAGACACGAATGCACAAAAGAAGGAGTCTAATGAAAAATTACTCGCTTTAATGACCCATCGGATCGTCTTAATGATCTAGGTCCTGTTCTTGAGAATGTTGCACACACACGTACGAATATCCTGCATGTGTTCTCGGACAATTGTTATTAATTTTAATGTATGTAGATGGACACTTGACAGGGTAAGAATCGTTTTAAAGAAACAAAGGACGATTATAGTCGTTGAAAGCGTTTTATTTTAGTGATGTAACTTGCGCGTCTAAACACAATGTTTTTTTTACTGTCTATAGTTCTATTTAAATCGTGGAATTTAACAAAAAATCTTAATTTCAAATATTTTTTTACCAAACTGTATTCGATTTTAGTATCGATCGAAAATAGATTAAAATTCGGTTTTTGTTGATTAAATATTTCATTGCATGGGTTTCCTTTACAAAAGCACCTCGGATTTAATTTATTTGTTGCCCTCAGGTGCTTAATGAAGCAAATAATGAATATTAATACACGTTAACAATAAAACATTTTAAATGCAACGTGAAGGGCTGATGATTTACATATAAATGTATCGACGAGCGGACGCCGACATCCATTTTATCGTAAAACTCGGATACATAATTTTCTTAATCAATCAGCATTATGCATAAAACTTTTCTTTTTAAATCAACAATAAAATTAATTCACAATAAATTCCCAATAAAACTACTCACGTTTATCGAGAGAAAAAAATATAAATTTTGGATTTACGACGTGACAAACACGCGTACTCTTTAACAATATGGCGGCTTTTAAATTTCGAAAATGGTCGTTAACGTCACACGGTCGAATGTTTACCTTATTAAGGCGTAGCTAGTACTTGTTTAATTCACATAAATAATATATTAAAGAGAGTCAAATTTTCATTAAAAGGCGACATGATTCAAGAGGTTCGAGCGTTTTATTGACAGTTTTAGTGGAAAGAGGAGAGCCACACACGCGCCGAACTTGGATTCAATTTAAAAAGTGGAATGAGATAAAAATAAATAAGTTCGGAAAGACACTTATGTTTAGAGTCGCTCGTAAAGATAGGGTTAACTGCCACGGTATCGCCGGACAAAACATACCATAAACTGACCGGTTATAGTGGTCGATAGTGATGCCACTGCTTGTCGATAGCGCGACGCAACGTAATTCATGACTGCGATATTTATTTTATATAATAAAATTTGAATAATAATTTATTGCGTATTTTGCGTCAGAACAAAGAGATGTTTTGAATATAAGATCTATGAGTATGTTATCAACGTAAAGTAATAAAGTAAACGTTTTATAATTTGAAATCTATAAAATATTTCAATAGCAATCGTTATTTAGTTTATTATGAGAGTGCTGATACATAGCATAGAATTTAAAGATAAATCGATATCTTTGAAAAAAGTTGTCGTATATATGATTAGCTTTCTCAGCTTTTCTCAAAGGCTATTGACGTAAACAGTGAAACTGTATTTTGGCATGTTCTTTAATATCTAAGAATAAATGTTTTCTTGAAGTCTTAAAGAAGTTAATCTTATGTTTTGTTTGCTAATTTTTTTTTACAAAATAACTGGAACCAAAAATATTTAATTTATCGATAGGAACAATTTATCGACACCACACATCACTACACCCAGGTGTCAACGGCGATCACTATTGTCGCTCACGGACGCGAGCATTTAAGTCAAAAGAAGCGCTTCGGCCTGGGACTTTGTCGTTATAACGCCTATAAACACTTTTAGTGCAAGTTGACCTCAGAGACTGCATGGTTTTAGTTCGACAGGGTTCTAATTCCATCAGCGGGGGGTCCGACCGCTAATAAAGTGGATTTGTCGACATCAAAATAACACTTTATGAGCACAACACTAATGCGCTTTATCGATACACTCTTAGGGAGTTATCATGTGATAGCAGAGCTGAAATATAGTACGACTTATGGAGATTTGTGGTATATTAACGTACGCGTTCAGTGAATTTTTTACATATTTAGTGGAGAAACAAATCTTACTATTTGGATGGTAGCGTTAATGGTGTTTAAGACTCTATACTTTTTATAGATAACAACTAAGGAAATATATTTTTCGAAATTATAAGTAGTTATTAAACTGTAAGTAAGAAGTTGGTACACGTTCTCTTATTGAACCTAGATTAACTACCTATAGATATAACTATAAGATATTGGTATCATCATAGATTCAAAACAATAGCTTTTAGACATAAAATCAGAATAAATACAAATACTATAAGACTAACAAAGTAAAACTGATACAAAAATCACCATCTCAACACGCTCTTAAAATGAAATAGAAGCTCATCACAACACAACGACCTAAGAACTGCTTAAGCTTTAGAACTACGTGACTAACTTATACTCCTACAAATTAGAACGTTACCAATTTCATTCAGAATACACGTGATACATTAGATATTACGTAATCATAAACCGATGATACACAAAGAGTAATGAATTTTCTACTTTAAATTACATTTATCGGGTCTCGGGTTTCTGCTATCAGGGGTCACAACCTCGCCGGCGCCAAGCCTATATTGATAGCAACGAAAATAGTTGCCACCAATTAATTTTGTAGAAAAATTCAACCGGATACATTCAAATCGGCTTTATTTTGGAGTTATTTGAAATTCGGTACATTAAAGCTTGAGTTTTTGCTGATAAAGTTGGTATGAATGGCGCCGTGGATATGTTATAGGTCAGAGAATGAGGCGTTTCCGTCAAAGTAGACTAAACTTCGTTATGAATTGCGAAAATATTCAAAAGTGAATTTGTTACTCGGAGATGGAATAATGAGCTTAAATCCGATGGAGTGTACATGGAGGAAAGGTAATTTTAAATATTTGAAGGAATTTCAGACTTATTTCTTACTACTTTAAGAGGTATAGGAATTGCACATTGACCTTTCTGCAACAGTTGCAGCTGACGCGGGCGCGAGCTTATTTGTATTGATTCGAGCTTTCCATCCTTTGCTATACAGTTGCTTGTATCGTTCACATAAGTACTTTGTGGTTTTTTCTATACTAATATTATAAAGGGGTTTTTTTTTGTTGCACGCCCATAACTCTAAAACTACTGTACCGTTTTGAAAAATATTACACTGGAGCCTGCGCTATGTCCAAGTGACTTAGACTTTATCCGGGCACCTACGGGGAGTAGTTTCCTATAACGCGGGTAAAACCGTGGGAAACAGCTGGTCTTAATATAGGTAATTCCGTTTAAAAAGTTTTAAAACATGGTTAATTTTGGAGTTAACGTATTAGTACCTGTGTACCTATACCAAAATATTTTCCCTCTTTCACGACACAAAATAGAATCCCTAATACATTTCAAAATCTCCATTTGAAAGTTGACTGACAACCTGTAAGAGTCTGCTATGGTTGCGCAACACACAGACAGACCAACGGACACTATTGTATGAATTAACAATTTTAATTCTGACACCTCTAAAGACAATGACTTGGTATACGAAGTATGTGAATTCAACAGTATGTTTGAGAGTTATGTTAAAGATGGACTAACGTTGGCTAATAAGATTATAGAAAATACTTTCGGAATAGTTCTAAAGAACTTAAATCAAGAACTTAAAAAAGCAGATTTTCGATAGTTTTTTTTACAATAAGTAATGTAGTAATGCATTTAGTAAAAATTTGCTCACTGCAAGCACTAACACCTAACCCCAGCAAAACAAAACAAAAAAAACTAGTTGTACATTATTAAAAAAAAACAAAATCAAATAGAATTTAAAAAAGGAATCAGGTTATGAAACAACAAAAGACACCCTTTACGTTTTGTTTATAAGCAGAATCACGAAAGTATGGTTCATGCAGGTTGGCCCGAGGGTCAAGGCAACAGTGTAATGACTACACTTGGTGCCAACTATTATGTCATCAGGGTCGGGTTACTTGCCAGTCCTTTTAATACGAATTTTGTTTATTTTGGCTCCGGTTTTTTGCACGCGGTGTTCATTTGTTTTGTCTTTTAGTTGAGGACTGTAATTGTTGGTTTTGTTTAATAAAAATAATAATTTTGGCTCATAAATTGCAAAACCAAAATATAAACACGAGACACTATAAGCATTAAAATAATTTGTAGACATATTTGCCAAGATACCTATTATGGGATACAAAAACATATAACAATTTTAAAATGGTCGATATAATTAAGTACCTACTGAGAACAATAAAAAATGAAGAGCTAAAAGATTTTGGCAATAATATCAATCAATTACAATTAGAACAAGACACGAGCTGTCGAGTGAAACGAAACGTTCCATCTATCACTTAACTTTTATCAGTATTCAAATCCACTTCAATAATAAATACAACGCCAAAAATAAAAATAACAACTTTGCTAAATAAATCATCGAGATAAACACAATATTTGTAAAAATATTTTTCTCATATTTGTTTTTCGATAATTGTTTCAAGATCAAGTGAAAAGTGTTGGAGAAAATATTAAGAAAAATATAATAATACGTGTAAGTTTAACAAAGTAATCTGATGGTTCTGTAGAAAGTATTTTTTCTGAAACAATGTAGTGTTAAAACACGGTTCCCAAGTCAATCAGTCATCTACAGTTGAACGTAATTATTTGGTGACATGAACCCGTCATTGTGGTGCAAAGATACGTTTCACTTGTTTGTTTTATGAACTTTGTTTTCTCGATTTTGTTATTTTTGTATATTATATTATTGATTGTAATTTTTTTACCTGTGGTACTAGTGAATTTGCAGTACAATAATTAACAATCAAGGCATATTACTGCAATTATTGTAATATTTTAGAAATAATAACAAAAATGCAATTTTAATGACAATTATTTTTTTGCATAATACTCCCTCTTTAGATCAAGTTGGCCATAAAACCAAAACGTCGTAAGTCAAAAAGCAGCAATTTCACGTAATTTGCATAAAATTGAGGCACTCCTTATCTTTAGAGACAGACATTTTGAGAAAACTTTGTCTTATTGCATTCTGATTAGAAATTTTGTCGCGCGAACTTTTGTTAATTGATATTTAAAAGGTCAAAAGGGGACTAGAAATCGTCTACTCTGTTTAATTTATTAGCTTTTATGGAATTAATGCGGAAATATTGTTATTATTAAATTGACAAGTTTTGAATTATTTTTATTTTTTATCAAGTTACTAATTGTATATAGGCGTATGTTAAAATTAACTAACGAATTCACGAATTGGTAACATTGCGTAGCCTACAATTCCGAGCCACGATAAAATAGTCAAAATCGTAGTAATAATTCCGAATGATACTATAATTGCCGTTTCGTCCGATCATCAATCATGTTAACTAATAGTCTCGTATCGTAACATATTCAATTTTGGTAACAAATCACAGATCTACTCTACACGGACTTTTTTTAGTTTGCAAATTTTTAACTACGCCTCTTACAGCATACGTTCACAAGTTTTCCTAAAGTTTCATTTTACTACGCGTATTTTGACAGGGATGTACGAAAAAATGACAAAATGGTACTTTTCACATGTTTTTGAGATTTTTGCAGCCCTCCCTTATTGTTTTAGCGACTAATTTACCTAACGAACTACGCCAAAAACTTTATATCACACACCGAGAGCCTAAGGAACAAAGTTTTGGATCACTCAAATTGGAACGGCCACCGCACACAAATCCCGCAGATTTCCGTCGCTAAGCACTAATTCACTTTCACTTCACAAGATTACGTACCCTCACAAGTGAACTGGCCGTAGTGTTTCCCCGACGACTTGTCTCCGCAGACCACGCACTCCACATTCTGGCCCTTGTCCGTCGCGGAAGATCCGCTCTGCGTCGACGCGGCCTGACTCGCGGGCGTAGACGGCAGGAGCTCGTCNATTTGCTCACTGCAAGCACTAACACCTAACCCCAGCAAAACAAAACAAAAAAAACTAGTTGTACATTATTAAAAAAAAACAAAATCAAATAGAATTTAAAAAAGGAATCAGGTTATGAAACAACAAAAGACACCCTTTACGTTTTGTTTATAAGCAGAATCACGAAAGTATGGTTCATGCAGGTTGGCCCGAGGGTCAAGGCAACAGTGTAATGACTACACTTGGTGCCAACTATTATGTCATCAGGGTCGGGTTACTTGCCAGTCCTTTTAATACGAATTTTGTTTATTTTGGCTCCGGTTTTTTGCACGCGGTGTTCATTTGTTTTGTCTTTTAGTTGAGGACTGTAATTGTTGGTTTTGTTTAATAAAAATAATAATTTTGGCTCATAAATTGCAAAACCAAAATATAAACACGAGACACTATAAGCATTAAAATAATTTGTAGACATATTTGCCAAGATACCTATTATGGGATACAAAAACATATAACAATTTTAAAATGGTCGATATAATTAAGTACCTACTGAGAACAATAAAAAATGAAGAGCTAAAAGATTTTGGCAATAATATCAATCAATTACAATTAGAACAAGACACGAGCTGTCGAGTGAAACGAAACGTTCCATCTATCACTTAACTTTTATCAGTATTCAAATCCACTTCAATAATAAATACAACGCCAAAAATAAAAATAACAACTTTGCTAAATAAATCATCGAGATAAACACAATATTTGTAAAAATATTTTTCTCATATTTGTTTTTCGATAATTGTTTCAAGATCAAGTGAAAAGTGTTGGAGAAAATATTAAGAAAAATATAATAATACGTGTAAGTTTAACAAAGTAATCTGATGGTTCTGTAGAAAGTATTTTTTCTGAAACAATGTAGTGTTAAAACACGGTTCCCAAGTCAATCAGTCATCTACAGTTGAACGTAATTATTTGGTGACATGAACCCGTCATTGTGGTGCAAAGATACGTTTCACTTGTTTGTTTTATGAACTTTGTTTTCTCGATTTTGTTATTTTTGTATATTATATTATTGATTGTAATTTTTTTACCTGTGGTACTAGTGAATTTGCAGTACAATAATTAACAATCAAGGCATATTACTGCAATTATTGTAATATTTTAGAAATAATAACAAAAATGCAATTTTAATGACAATTATTTTTTTGCATAATACTCCCTCTTTAGATCAAGTTGGCCATAAAACCAAAACGTCGTAAGTCAAAAAGCAGCAATTTCACGTAATTTGCATAAAATTGAGGCACTCCTTATCTTTAGAGACAGACATTTTGAGAAAACTTTGTCTTATTGCATTCTGATTAGAAATTTTGTCGCGCGAACTTTTGTTAATTGATATTTAAAAGGTCAAAAGGGGACTAGAAATCGTCTACTCTGTTTAATTTATTAGCTTTTATGGAATTAATGCGGAAATATTGTTATTATTAAATTGACAAGTTTTGAATTATTTTTATTTTTTATCAAGTTACTAATTGTATATAGGCGTATGTTAAAATTAACTAACGAATTCACGAATTGGTAACATTGCGTAGCCTACAATTCCGAGCCACGATAAAATAGTCAAAATCGTAGTAATAATTCCGAATGATACTATAATTGCCGTTTCGTCCGATCATCAATCATGTTAACTAATAGTCTCGTATCGTAACATATTCAATTTTGGTAACAAATCACAGATCTACTCTACACGGACTTTTTTTAGTTTGCAAATTTTTAACTACGCCTCTTACAGCATACGTTCACAAGTTTTCCTAAAGTTTCATTTTACTACGCGTATTTTGACAGGGATGTACGAAAAAATGACAAAATGGTACTTTTCACATGTTTTTGAGATTTTTGCAGCCCTCCCTTATTGTTTTAGCGACTAATTTACCTAACGAACTACGCCAAAAACTTTATATCACACACCGAGAGCCTAAGGAACAAAGTTTTGGATCACTCAAATTGGAACGGCCACCGCACACAAATCCCGCAGATTTCCGTCGCTAAGCACTAATTCACTTTCACTTCACAAGATTACGTACCCTCACAAGTGAACTGGCCGTAGTGTTTCCCCGACGACTTGTCTCCGCAGACCACGCACTCCACATTCTGGCCCTTGTCCGTCGCGGAAGATCCGCTCTGCGTCGACGCGGCCTGACTCGCGGGCGTAGACGGCAGGAGCTCGTCTTCCCGCCAGCTACCGCGAAAGCCGAGCTCGAGAGGCGGGAGGTCAGGGGCTCTCGGAGGGCAAAGCCCCGGGCCTCCGACCCCGCCGTAAACTAGCGCTCCGTGCGTGATGATGCCGGTTGCCGTCACAGGGCAAGAGACCGCGCGACGCGCTTGTGTGTCAAGGGTCGCGGTTCAGCCACGACTGAGCCGGGTCGGGCCAGGGCGCGCCGCGCCGCCATTGGCCCGGTGGCCTGCAGGGGCAGGGAGCGAAGGCCCCGCCACCTCGACCGCGGCCCCCCTCCCCCTCGCGGGGTGGAAATCTTTCAGCCGAGTACCGTCGGTAAGAAAATTCGTTGGGCGGTTTGGACTTTATTGTTAGACTTTATTTGTGCAACGATTTTAGAAGAGTGTAGTTTTATTATGCAATGTTACGCTATCTCTTTCTGGCTCGCTTCATGAATAGAGCGAACTTGTTTATAATAGGTTGGACGTTAGGCAAACGATTATATCTTTTGTTTGGGTATATTTTTTATAAGAATTTATTTACTATTCTATATCTTCATTTTATATACTACCTACATCCTACCCCATCGACAATTTATTTTTCAATGAATACTGTAATAGTTCGATATAATACGTTATTTTAGTGGATAGGATAGAATACGTTATATTAGTCGTCTGATATCACATTTACTTACGAAACTACTATAGTAGCAAAAATATATTCAGTTACATTTCAGTGCTTGTGCGTCAGACGGTACCTGAAAATCCTACTTTGTATCAACTTTCCCGCTGCCTCCATATTTCTCCGGACTGATAGGCACTCCGTATACTTAGCTATCCACATACAGGTGATCAAGTGCCTCTCCTTTTAACTGTAATATACGTATTATTAAGACGGCTATTTTAACGCTGAACTTGTTTCAATTTCACGATGTAACTTATTAAATGTAATGTCTATTTATATTATTAAATGTAATTGTATGCGAGTAGGTGACACTTAAATAACGAATCAGATCGTCTACAAAGTCAATGGCCTCACATTAAAATAAATGTACTTTATACTGAACTATCTATACATTGAAAATCAATAAAACATCGAACGGGCTCAATAAATATTCAATGTCTGAATGAATATTTGTGTTTTCACACCAATACATGCATACAAAGGTAGCGCACATTGAGTCGCGAGTTACGTTATTTAGATCTAGATCAATCTAGATGGCGGGTAGGAGGCGCGTGCGCATGGGGCGTGGCCTGACGCAGGAGGGGGGGCGGCCCTCCCGCGCACTTGTCAGCGTGACGTCGACCCGGCTTGACGCATCGCCGACGACACTATGATTCGACATTTTTTGTTATTAATTTCACGAGTGTTATGTCGTTTTTAGTTTAGATTTTATTGTTGCGACGACTTCTATGTATTTTTTTCTTTTTATTCAAAATAACTGAGTATAATGATTGGTTTCAGTTGAAACGTTTCAGCGACGACTAGCACTGTAACTGAATATTACGCTTTCTTTTAGTTTTGATGAAAATTCAATCAGTTTCTTGCCATTTTAATTTATGACGACGACATTGACAAAATCGTAGACATGTACCTACTGGGTGACATTGTTACTATTATATTATTCCAATTGGAATTTAATAGCTTCTAATACGAATATCAAATTGTTTCTAGTTGTATCATTTACAATGGTATGTAAATTATAACATGCTCACAACGTACGTAGTTACCTACTTTTAACATTATACAAAATGGCATCAACAGTTTTTTATATATATATATAGTAGTATAGCATTATCATTACATGCTCATACTCAGAAATACTGGCAGCTGGTCAGATAGGCAGTCGCTCCATTTCAAGCACTGGTTCTCAGCTGCATTCAGTTAGACTGGAAGACGACCATGCCGTAGTTGGGAAAAGGTTAGGTAGAGAAAGAGTCTCAGACGGAGAGAAAACCTGAACCTATTCCTAATGAACCTTTGTAAGGTTATTCCATGTATATTTTACAACAACTGTAAAATTTCAGGCAAAAACGTCTAGCCATATAGATAAATAAATATTCCGATTCATTCTTACTGAAAAAACTTCAGTTTATTCATAGATGACCTTAGACAGATAATAGTAATGGTAAAAAATAGGTACCAGACAGTCTTATCAATGCTAATGATTTCTTTGTAATAACAGTAATATGTACTAGAATACATTTATATTGTTCGTATTTCATTAAATCCGAAGTAAATAAATTTATAAAAAGTAGCTAATCTACGGTAGATTTTATATGTTAGCTATCTATCCGTAGTTTTGGGATTAGAGATTGAATTTTGGCATCAGCCCTATATAAATTATAATATTGTAATTATATTATTCACGTATATATTGTTATAGAAATCACCAGCTGAATACCATATTAGTACTTACTAGATAGATTGAAACCGTAATGTATTCTAACGATATAATATGTATTTCCACTAAACGTGTGTAGATACGAGACTCAGAAAATTGCTAGTTGGTATTTGAGTAAAAACAAAAGAATTATCATATTGGGTACAACGACCATTTATCACATTTACAGTTTTAATAACGGCCAGTTTCTCACGTTCCTGATAAGATTTAAGATAACTATCTTACAGATAATGCCATCGATTTTTTTTTAATTTTGTCTACTTTTCCATGGCAGTATCTGACAGATATCTAGAACTTTATCTGTAACCTGAGAAACTGGCACTTAGTATAGTTATACTTCAGCTGGAACCTTACATAACTTCTAACGACTTCGGTATATAAACTCTAACGACTCCATCGTAGTTGGGAGAAGGCTAGATGAAACTCTTACATGTTACCATAGTAACTCGGTTGCAGTTCTGACGGTTCAGATGTCCGAGACTTGGTCAGCTACGTGACAATCACAGGGCTGTCTCCAAACTTACTCCAGTTTTGTTAGGGCTGTCACTGCGAATACGAAAAACTATATACTTTTGTGATAAGTATGATACGTCTGCCTTTTGAAATATCTTTGGAGCTAAACCTATACTAATATTATAAACTGAAGAATTTGTTTGCTTGAACGCTGCAATCTCAGAAACTACTGCACCAATTTGGAATTCTTTCAGTGTTTATACAATCCCATTACCGAGGAACGCTTCCAATAGAATCGGATGGAACCGCTGTTAGAAGCTAGTTAACTAAATAAGATTTATGTTATCTTGTAGTACAGACGACAGCACATCAAGTTACCACAATCTGTCAAATTTCTGCACTCGATTTAATGTTTGATTGGTAAAATTTGACAGATTCGTATACGTCGACCTGCTGTCGTCTGTACCTAGACTACAAACTCAGTTGTCCAAAGTCTACTGAGCAGGCTACTTTTCCCTAATCATAGATTTCAAAATCCATGTAATGGACTATTATGTCTACATCAGCATAAAGAGAAGAGAAATGGCATCAGGCAATGAATAAATCTTCTTAAAATAAGCATTAGGATCAATAAAGTCACGTACTAATTTCCTTACAACATGTGTATGTATATAGGTACTTACGACTCGTTTTCAGCAAGCAATAGAATGACCAAGAAGATACATACATTATAGAAATCAGCTTCTCTACTTACCCATATTTGAGCACAATACATACATCAACCTATTTACCTCTATAAAGCCTGAACTAAATTTCCCTTTAAAAATAAATAACAAGAAAGCCTGGGATTTCACCCCTGAGGTGAAAGTGCGGGGGTGAAGTGGGCGAGGTGAGGGGCGGGTGAGGGCGGGTCAAAGGTCGACCCCGCCCAACACACCTACACATGCATCTGTGTGCCTCGTATTGTTATAGATAAGATGTGCATGTGTGGGTGCAATGTCTTGAGACCATTATTTAGTTCCTGGAGGTGACCATAGCTCAATGTCTGAAAGCTGGCTGGCTATCAAGTAGTGGGCCATTCCTTTCCAGTTGAGTTGCTGTGAATTACTATGAGCACACAAACACGTTTACGATGGAGTCAACACGAGGAGAGTCTGTATGTTTATTTGTAACGAGTTATCTCTGAAATTGCTTGACTCTAACTAAGGTAAGTCCAGAACATAAGAAACCTTTTTTTTTAATTGATAACGTCAGTTATTCGAATTCATAATGTTAAGGTAACCATGAAGTTTCATTTATTTATGAAATAGCCCCATTTAAATCAGTAAAAGTGTTTTATCATTTCGACATTAGAAGAGGAATAAATGAGTAAGATCTCGTAAAGAATGAACAGACTGATATTCTACTTACACCAACATATTTAAACACATCGCCGAGTACCAGGGCAGCATTAATTCAAAGCACTACACTCCAAACGTCTTCCTATTTCAAAAACCATATTCTAAAGTAACATTTGAAGGCGGCTGGCGCAGTAAACTTATCTCGGGAGCTATCATCGATCGTGACAGACTGTGTGTCACCCCACCCCCCTTTTGGGTGACGGAGTAATTGGGTGCAGGTACCCCGGTGCCCGAGATGTCCCCACTACCCTCTTCTTTCGTACTTTGGGTACCTTTTTTTGTGTAATTTTTGTTGCTCTGTATTTTTTTCTTTTTTGTACAGTCTGGGAAAGTGTTTAGTGTTTTTTAAGTAGGGTTTGTAAGAGGTAATTTTGTGGGTGGCAAAATATAGTTGTGCAGCTACACTCTGATTTTTTTCTTGAATTTGCGTCAACTTATTTTTATAACAAGTTCTAGCGGAAATGTGTGTAAGAAATAAAACAAATTCCGAATTAAATTCGAATATTTTTTAATAACAATTTTTTTTTACAGAAACCTATACCATTATTTTGATAACTACAAAAATGTCTTCATATTACTAAAAGTCATAAAATAATAAACAACAAAAAAACTATTCAACACTTTTAAGCACAGATATACTACATCAGTATAAAAAAATGACTATCCTAAACAATATCTAGCACTAGTACAGACGCCAGCAGATCAACCTACCCATACCCTCATCACAATAGTAGAAAGTTGATGTTCTATTGGTAAAATTTGACAGATTCGGGTACCATGACCTGTCTTCTGTACCTTTAAGTCCTACCCAAACGCGAAGGACCAAAAAAACTACCGCATGAAACCGCAGCGGTCCTTCGACACTAAAAATTCACTTACCGTCCGAAGAAAAAGGCTAAGACAGTCACATTACTTCAAAAGTACTTTACGTTTTGTTGCACGCATAAATTGTGAAATAAAACTGCGAAGACTTGGCTGGTAATGTCTCATGTATCAATCGTCGCGTTTGAGGGAGTTCGCCATTCAGGGCCCGCTGTGTAATGGTAGCAAAGATGATTTGAAAGGAAGATCAATTATTGTTGGTGGAAATTAGATCTTTAGTATATTAGATTTTAGTAGGTAAATAGATTCTTTTTATGATTAATGCACTGAATAATGTTTTTCTTTTTGTCACTGGAGACCTGTGTTTCTTAAAATTGTTTATTGCTACTTTCGACAGTACATGTTTTAAAGTTCCTACAAATTCATCCATACTAATATAATAAATGCAAGAGTCATTCAGTCTGTCTGGCTCTTACACCAACACTACTGAATTGATTAACATGAGCTACTCAGCCCGAAAAAGGACGTAGACTGCTTTTTTCCGAGTGCAAGAAGTAGTTATGCGAGTGTTAACACAGTTCTACAAAATAATCCAAGCAATATTTTGATTTCAAAATCACCATATACCCAAGAAGTGACGTTACCACCACCATCCCTAAATACACAGAAAACAATTCAAAATATTCGTCGTAAAGCTCTGAAATAAATCAATCAGTCTCCATTACGATTTACACCAAGATCGATACGTTAAAACGACGAACAAGAATCGAGTATGTCAGCGTTAAATCACGCGTTTGTACTCTTGTCTGTTTGTTTGTCAGCTTGTTTCTTTGTCTGTGTACTTCTGGATAAATTAAGAGCGTCTGCCAATGTGTCTTGTCGGGTCTTGTTTGTAAAAATGATGTATTTATCGCCTTTTATTCTGGGTTTTTTAGTGTTGCACCCGTTAATGTGACTGTCGGATGCGTTTTGGGTGCATTTTAATTTAGATTTAGTGGATTCAGTGCTGTATCTTTAGTCATATGCAGGATATTAAACGAAATGTATGACAAAGTTTTTTTGTTCGGGTATGTCACTGTAAAAGTCCGAATTTTAAGTTTTACCAATTAATCTTAGTAAGTAATATTATTAAGGCAAAAGTTACTCTATCTATTTGTTTGTCGCGCTTTCACGGCAAAACTACAACATCGATTTATATGAGATTTTTGCACACATATAAGCCTTAAGCCTGGCAAAGGACACACGCTACTTTTTACCCTAGAGCAAGAAGTACATTCTTCGGGACGTGGGTAAAACCGCGGACAGAAGCCAGTTTTTTTATCAAAATAAACTACGAAGGTATCCGTGAACACATAAAAAAATATATACGTGGTTGAGTTTTTTTGAAGAATACTTAATATATTATCTATCTTAATCATAACATACATATACTAAGAATAAAATCGATTTTTAGGGTTCCGTAGCCGAATGGCAAAAAACGGAACCCTTATAGATTCGTCATGTCTTTCTGTCTGTCTGTCTGTCTGTCTGTCTGTCTGTCTGTCTGTCTGTCTGTCTGTCCGGCCGTCCGTATGTCACAGCCACTGTCATCCGAACTATATAGGACTACGCATTTAAAACTTGGTAGGTAGATGTATTATATTAACCGCTTTACGATTTTTGTACAAAAATAAAAAAAAAAAATATTAGGGGGGCTCCCGATACATGAAACTGAAACTAAAATTATTTTTTTTCATCAAACCTATACGTGTGGGGTGTCTATAGATAGGTCTTAAAAAATGGTACCGAGGTTTCTAAAACCATTTTTTCCTAAAGTCAATCATTTTAGAGTAAGACACTCCCAAAGTGCCAAAATGTGTGTCCCCCCCCCTGTAATTCTTAAACTACCAAAGTGAAAAATCTGAAAAAAATATATGTTATAGATCTCAATAAAAACTACCAACCAAAATTGGTTTGAACAAGATACGGTCAGTGATTTTTGAGATATAGCACTTTTTCAGTAACCGCAAATTATAACTTTGTTTTGGCTAAGTTTAGGTAATAAGTACGTTTATTTTTCCTAGATTATGGAACGGAACCCTTCATGTGCGAGTCCGACTCGCACTTGGCCGGTTTTTATATAGAACGATAGCACAGCATTCCTTTAGCAATGGAAGTCGGTTATTTTTCTTCAATGATAAGACATCGGCGCGAGGTTATCTGGTGACCCCTCGTGGTAGCTTCATGCTCGCTTATCTTAAAGCCTGTATGTTCTTCCCTGTCTTCTATTATAAATACTACGTTTTATAATTATTTGTAGGGAAAATGAATGACAACTCTCGTGGCAAAATGGTCACATACAAACTTAAATTAGTCTACTTTGATATATTTAAGGTTGGTAAGTTGTACTTCAACTGCCTTACTGCGGAATTCAATAACCTATCTATCTGTCGATTTGCTTACTAGAGATAGGAATTTGACATTACTTGTATGGAGCTAATGATAAAATTCAATCTGTAGTAAGCAAATCAACAGGTAGATAAGTTATTGGGAACGGCGGTTAGAAAACTTGGGAACAGTTTATATTCCTGAGTGGCTCCTGAGCCAGAAATTCGGTATATTTGGTATTACTCGTCGGCAAGGCTCGGAACCGGTTTAAAAAATACCGGTTAACACCGGTTTATTACGGTTTTCCTCCGAACTTTTCTTAAGAACGTGAACGTTTTAAGAACTTTATTTTAACCCAAATTAACCGGTTTATTCGACGAGCGGCATGTCCGCAAACGCGTTGCAACTTATTGCGAATAAAATCTGAACAGCGCGCGGCGTTTCTTTATGGTGCGTCCGTATTAACCGGTTTTTATTGCTCTAAACCGTTTAATCCTAAAAAACCTTTATGTAAATACTGTTCCAAATATCGGTTTAAAAAAAACGGTTTATGCGAACGAAACCGTAACGTAAAGGTTTTGCGTCAAGTACATAATAACGGTTTGAAAATTTTACCGGTATCCGAGCCTTGCTCGTCGGTAAAGCTAGGTATTCAGAGGCATAAAGTTACATTTCCACAGCACTGCAAATAATTGGCAAAATGTAGCTGCAGGTACAAACGGTTCCAAAAAATCTATAAAACCTTTCATAAAAAATCCATATCGACGCTTTTATTCAAAGCGTTAAAAACTGTAAAAGTTTCCCGGAAAAAATAATTCTAAAATCCATAGCTGAGTTCGGTCAGAGGATCTCAACTATTGGTCGCGCTCGAGTAGTCCGTTCATGATCCGATTTTACGCACGGACGCCCGGGGCCGACGACTCGCTGTGTCTGCAATGCGAAAAAAATTGCGATAAAAATAGATCCGGCATCGTTTTTGCCCGTTTCAGTTTTCAAGTTTCTGAAAAATGGGTTGAGTTAAACTTTGGGTCTTTTTTTGAGAATTTCTTGGATATAAAAGTTTAATATCTTTTCTATTTGAAGATATTTATGGGGTATTCAGTTAAATCTTAATTTAGTGACACCCTCTATCAATAAAATTGGACTAATCTGTATATCATAAACACAACAATTACAAAATGTGCATCCGCATATTAGAATCTATTCAGTTAGT
The DNA here is from genome assembly GCA_002382865.2 of Heliothis virescens. Classification (NCBI taxonomy): domain Eukaryota; kingdom Metazoa; phylum Arthropoda; class Insecta; order Lepidoptera; family Noctuidae; genus Heliothis; species Heliothis virescens. The sequence goes on from NWSH02000537.1 coordinate 10,359,954, forward strand.
GCATTATTAGCTTCATAATACCCTCAATATTAATACCTCAAATATGCTACAGTTATAATCCTTCAAAAAAGCGTCATCCCTCACAATCCGTCTAATAAAACCGTTGCGAGTTGTTCACAATATCGTGGCGCGGCGCCACCGCTGCTTTGTGCGGAGGCGACCAATTGTGCAGAACCCCTGGCTGATCACTTAATTGACTAGCGAGCGAGAGCTTTTGGGGGAAGTGATGCCCACCATCAACTATATTGCTGTACCCGTCATCCATTGCCGCATTTGTCCAAAGCAGTACCACGCTCACAATATTCACCACGTAATGGATGTCACAGCAAAAATTATGCAAGTGTTCCTAGTAAAGGCTTGTGGTATAGGATTAAAGTGCAGTAGCAATGAGATTTGTTGGCAAGTGATAGGATTGTGTGGGAGCGTTAATACCACTTAATCTGGCCGATTAAGTGGGGGCTGTTGATTCGCGATGAACGCTAAGAGAGGCACTCGGGTGCATAGAGGTGCCAGTTATTGGATTTGGGATGAGAACCTCCTTATTGGAATTGCGTTTGGAATGTACTAATGATTGGCATCTTGGAGATTTGTGATTTAGGACGGCCATTAGTTAAAATCTTTAGGAGGGAAATATGTAATTTTTGTGTAGCAAAAATTGTGGAAGTATCATTTGTCTATTTATTTACTTTAAATACAAACTTAAATTACTAAATTAAAATTATAATATACAAACCAAATTAAATAAAATTAATATTAGGTATCAAAAAACTCATTTGTCTATTTGAACTCCATGAATAGAATAGTAGAGCTAGTAATAACTGTAGAAGTAGTAGAAAAATCGGATAATTTGGCAACAATTTTGAAATTCCATTTTGATTTTCCAAAAATCAACTTGATCATGGTATACGTATTGTTCACTTTTCCTCTTTTATCGTAAAGAGGGTAGATATTACTCGCGAGGTACAGATCACCCTTGACAACATGATATTTCCCTGGAGACAGGATTAATCAATGCAGATTTACTTGACCGCTCCATCCATTGTGATTGCATTTTCTGAAGAATTTTGCTTTGGAAGTAACCAAGTAGGTCTTCTATAATGTTTTTCTTGTTTATATTGCTGGTCCGATTTGAAAAATTATTTCAGCGTTAGATAGATCATATACACTAGGCTTTTTATCTGAATGCGTAAAATAGTTATCACGGGACGCGGCTAAAGCCGCCAACGGAAGCTGGTCTAAAATGTTTGCTAGAGATTTTTTGAAGTTCTGGTTAGGTGTTATGTAAATTACGTGTCAGTTAAGCATTATTATTATTGAAGCTTGCTACAAAACAACGTAATTTAACAATTATTCAATAAAATAAACTTGTATACATTGTAACTTTCAAGTGCAACTTCATTTTAACAAAAAAAAGGAGAAAACAAGATCTTCACTAACCCTAACTTAACTTTAAAAAACCTCATAAAGATAAGTTTAAGTAACAATTAAGTAAAGCCACCCTTTCAGTCATCTTCACAATTTTAACTTAACCCTCATCTCGGCACGTGGATAAGGGTTATGGTTGTCATTACCATTATTAACCCTTAAACGGTTACGGATGCTGCGACTTTTTATTGTTGAGAACTCGTTTTTTTTTTAAGTTAAAAGATTAGGGCGGGGTTAAGATGTGATAAAAAAATGTTCATTCGTATATAGAAGATGCGAGAAGTTTCTTTAAATAAACTGCCATTTTGTTTTTTATCAAATACCTAATAAAAACTGTTTCTTTCTGTCCATTTCTATCTAGTAAAAACCATTTCTATAAATCTCAAGAAATTGCACGCAACAAAAATTGTGACGGTTTCCACAAAAATACAATGAATAATAATTCAGTAAGAAAATAATATTTGTCCTACATACCTACTAAAGAAGCGATACTGTCAAAAAACCAATCTCATCAAAATTCATAGCCACTGAAAACATTCAACAATGATGCCAATCAGCCTCTAAGAAACTTCTCAAAAACGGTATTAATTTTCAATGAGATTATTTACAAATCCTCGAACTCAACGTCAAAGCGAACGGGGCCTGATCTGTCAATATTGTCACAAAACATTATCAAAATCGTAAAAAAAGAAAAAAAAAACGAGAAAAAAGTATGAATGTGGCCTAATTTTCGCTCTCAATACCCACTTTCTGTATAAGCATTGAGGCGTTACATAAATTAATTCTTACATACTCGGACCTTTTTTTAACAAAAAAAAAAGAAACACAGAAGACCGTTACCTTTTAAGTTTTTTTCTTATTATTTATGGTGTAAAAATTGGGTTACTTAACGGGAGCGCAAACTCTATTGTGTCGTGGGGGATTTTTTGCCAAAAATTTTTTAACAAAAATGTTGTTAATTTTTTTTATGTTTGCAACACGTGATACAAAGAGGCGGTTGGCACGAGTATATTGCGATTAGAAATATTATTAATAGATTTCAGATAACTTGAAGTTATTAATGATGAAATCATCTTGGTCTGTTGCCATGATTAGCACGGCTGTTATTTTTTTTTTACTTTCAATTTAAAGTAGCTTATACAAACTTTTAGTAATTAAATGCATAATTTCGACGTTTTACATATATTAATAAGAAAACCCTTAAGTACAACTATAGCCAACATCAAAAGAGAGTACAAAAAAAGTAAAGTCTCTATACAAAAAAATAACATCATGTAAAGTTGTTCATACCTAAGCTTAGTTCACATAAGTTCTACTACATAGAGCATAACATCAGTTGGTCACATAGTAGAAACTGCCCCAACCACATACAATCTCTGACGTGTATTCACTTCATTGTGAAGCCAAACAAAACACGCAGACACGCTTTTTTCATACAACTAGTTTGTAGATTCGAAGCAAAGGGCCCTTAGGTCATGGGTCACCATCGTATTTTTCGTCCAAAGAAAAAAGACGTTACGACACCCTTACAGCAAAAAAGATAAGTAAAAAAGGGGCTTCTTCTAATATTGTGAATATTGATGAAGAAAGGAATCTGGTTTTGGATATCGCCGATTGTAGAAGTTTTATTCAGAGCGCCTGTGTGGTCCCACGGGGCGAGTTCACGTGTTCCAAATATGTGCTGAGAATCGCGGATGACAAACTTGATTTGAAACTTCTTTACGAACTGGAATTTTATTGAGACATTCAATCCACCATTTTGTGGCTTAGAATTTTGATATTATTATTCTAAAATACAGGTCTAACGGATGAAAAATTAAACTGAATAAAAAATTGAGTAAAACGTCTCAAAATTAACCCAATAAAACGACAAAAACTAAGTGCCATACAAAAAGGGGTAAATGCAGCAAAAAATAAGGGTAACCAAACCATCTCGTTTCGATCTTAACAATACGCACGCGAGTACAGAATCCTTGCGCACGATTCTTGTACCCTTTAGCCCTGAAAGGGATAAAAAGGGATTGTGCCCGAGATAAACGGGTACAATAGGGGTTGAGGTATCTTGGAGGTAGGTCGTATTGATCCCAGCACGCGTTCTCGGGTTAACGGCGGTAGGGTTGGATGCTGCGCAAAGGCACGAGTCGACTGGTTTATTTTGTATATTTAGTGGTACATTTTACCCCTTTTGTGTGTTTTTGTTAAGGAGTGTTCATGACAGATTATGGTTTATTCTGAATTAAATAATAAAAAATAACAACTTTTCAAAAAAAAAACATAAAATTCACAGAAAAAAATGTTTGGTGCTTTCTACACTCAAAATTTCTTCATTGAAGATGATAAAGTGCATGTTTAAATCGATTTTGTTTCTGCAATTAAATTAACCTTGCCGATTTTTTTAAATAATATAAGCAAAAAATATCCAGACATACATAAGTTACGGAAACACAACAGTAGTCGTTGTTATCATATTTCGTTTGACATCTTTATGACTTTCATATGACCTTAAGTTCTACCACATGAGGTCACTAATTAACTAACGGAACAGCGAAATATGTTTATGGGCACATAAATCAGAATTAGATAAATATCGAGTTAACAGAGTAAATATTTGATAAATATTGAAAATGGACTTAAATATAAGATAGTAAAATAAAAATGTTTTGTCAAAAATGATGATATCTACAGTTTTTTTTTTATTTTCACTACGCTTTTAAGAAAAACGTTAAAATGTGTGTCAATTTATTTTTATTTCGATAAGATTATTTTGGTTTCGTCTATTCATAGACATGGATCACTTACAAAATTTGACGGAAACTTCAAAACAGAAAAAAAATACAGTCCAAAAATAAACCGAACCATTCAATTTTGCCAACACTCAAAGAAAAAGTTTGGTTATTTATCAAAAAACCTGTCAAGTCCGAACTGTTTCGATAAGATTGACTTAACACCTTAAGACAGGTTGATAATTTCTAAAAACAAAAAAAAAATGCCACAGAACCGTTTGCCACTTACGGGAACTATAAAAGTTTGTGGAAAAAAAGATCTAAAATTAGCAAAAACTGTCGTAAATTTGTCAATGTGACCCCGCCCCGGCGGCGAGAGGGTTTTTTTACTGTTAGTTTCTGAGTTTGACTTTGGATATTTGAAGGATTTATATGAAAAACATTGGCAAGTATACGCCAAAATACATTTTGGTTATAGATTTATTAATTTAGAGTAAGAAACTAGTAGCTAATTACACTTAGTTAAGCCATCCCCCGTCACCAATTCTCTTCTGAAAATTGAAGATTTTTAAAGAAGTGTTCGAAATCGGGAAAATGCGAGTGTGTATTGTTCCGTAAATTCATTTTTTATCAAATATTAATTTAATAACAAACAAATATTAAATACATAATTTTGTTGTATCTCTATTACATGGGCGAAATTTACTCCTACATAATATCTCATTAAATTTCACAATCTTAAAAACCCTTTAATCAGCACACACTTGCGACACCACATAATGAGCAACCTAGTTCTATCAACACATAAACTAAGACCTTTGCACACTATTAGACATATTAAACGCGTGTTTATAGCTGAACTAGCGACAATCTGATGACCCTAAGAACATAACATGCTTAATAACCTTCAGATTAATTAGTTACAATTCTATTTGTAACAGCAATAATTATTACCTACTATGCTCGTTTAAATAAAGTTTTCAATGACGGATGTTTGTAAGCCTGAAAAAAGAAATAATACCGATCAATTCTTTCAGTATAAGGTACTTCATTTTTTAAGCTGCCATTATAATCCAGCTAAATAATACTTGCAGAGTACAGATTGCTAGACATATCACGTGGTTTCACCCGGGTCCTATAGTAACTATTACACGCATCTGGATAAAAAATAACCTAGAGACTTCATCAGGGTCTCATTTCTCCCACAAACATTCGCTACTTTGTATTAGTTACAAGTAATATGAAAGGTATGGCCATAGGATAGGATCCTTTTAACTTTGATAAATTTTGAATTCTTTGCCTGATCGTTGCATGAAAAATCTTTTGACCAGTTACAAGACCACCGCATGCAAATAATTATTACAACTTGTATTTTTCATTAATACAATCCTTATAGATCTCCCTGTTAATCAATCACCAAGGGTTGCCATATAAAATAATCTCGCCCCAATCAAGGGTAACATATTCGCGGTTCAAACGTTGGGAAAACAATATAGCCTTTTGTGTTGCCACATAAAAGAGCTTCGTATCAATTTCTTGGTTATTATAAAACCAACTTAATATTTTCATTTATAAAAATAAAATACAAAGGAATATGGACCTTATGTGGTTGTATTAAGGTGTATGAAAGTGGTCGGGGTTGTAAATGTGTGTTGGGGGCTTGGGGCATAATTTCGATATGGAAAAGGATACTTGAGCCAAATTAATAGCTTATCTGTGATCTGTAGTTTGGTTATTATGTCACTCATTGCGTGGGCTTCCAATGTATTCACCTTTTATGAGAATAGGGCTGCCATATTTTAGTTCATTTTATATTGAACCATCTAAAAAGTCGCCGGTTATAAATTTTTATCGATAACTTAAACTGCGCTTTTGTTTTAAAATTAAACTTGCAGTAGTATCAGGGCCTTTTTAAAGGAAAAAGCTTTTTTGGCAATAAATACTCATTTTTGATTTTCCTCACAGCTAAACAGAAAACAATCTCTTGAATATTATATTTTTGCCTTGTTTTTTTCTTAAAAAAAAGTTAGCTATCTACTTGAAAACTACGCATATTTTATTATCATCCATATTTTTTTTATATTCATACTTTTTATGAAACACACGTAACGTTCAACCCTACACCACTGGGGGTGTAATGTACCCCAACGCAGGGTTATCTACTACATCTAGACTTTTGTTGTGGACGTAATCAGAGCCATATCGATGAGGATTATTAGCTGATGGGGTCGTTTGTACCCACACGCGGTTTTTGACTGGTTTTGTGATGATTGCAATAATACAAATGAATGATTTGTGATGTTAGAAGTTTTTATTATGTTAACTTTTTTTTATATACCGGTAAAAAATAGATCTATCTATAAGTTATTTCTGTCAGTAAAGCTATCTAATATTTATATAAGGGAACTTGATAATTTTGCCTATGTCACTCTTCGGTTCATAAACTTTCACGGCAAAAAATATATACTTAATAAAAAAAATCTAGTTGCTACAAAATACTGCCATAGTAGTATTTTCCAAATCCAGTTCCCATCGCCTTAACCATCCGTATCGAATCAACTCTAAAATTCTTCCATCTGTCTGAAATAACAATAGAATTTTACTTAAACATCGCAAAATGGGTCAACATACGCAAATTCCCAAATTCACACTACTTTTAATACAAAAATATATTTTATTTTATATATAATGAACATGCACCGATGCATACACGGAACTAATCCGAGTCGCTTCCGAATTTAACAATAAAGTCATGTCGTCCACTAAATCGTAAAAATAATTCGAAATATAAAATTTAGCCGTCATGGGAAATGTCGACGACTTCACGGTTTCGCTAATAAGGATTGTCCAGACGCAACAATGGACATATCGATACAGAAAATGACATATGTTTTGAATACGGAATGTCATCTTATTCCTTTTTTCTATACACTTTTTTTTTTAAATCCCGTAATGCGTGAATGGACGAGGGGGCCAAGGCAATTATATTTTGTGCCAAGTTTACGCAAGGAGATCGGACAATGAATGGCCTGCAGTTTTGTGCGGTCGTCTGCACCGTCTTTATTGTGCCGACTTGTTTTGCTTTCGAATTTGGAATATAAGATCGTTATCTTTTAAAATTGGAATTTTTGGTGGCGATTTGTGTCGATGTTTATTTTAATTTTAGCGTTTGAAAATACGAATTTCTATTCCTTTTTCACAATATTCCTGAAATGAGGTATTCTATTTCTTAGATTCTTATTTTCTTAGCGTGCCGATGGAATTAAGACAAAAGTGATACAGTTAATTTCTAACTAACAAAGTATTATTGCTACTTAGTACCATGTTATATTAATAAGTAGGCGAGAAACTGCACTTTTATTCAGTTCAAAAATAATAATAACCAAGTATATTAATCTCGTTACTTGATGGACCTTTTACACAATTTTAATGATTCTTATCTCGCTAGCAAATACATAATAATAATTCACAATTACCGGACTGTCTTCACAGCTTGCATTTTTTTATATATGGTCAAGAAATGTTATAGAAAAAACTTAAAAATAGGGTAAACATTTTGAAATTCTCAGGGCGTGTGATGTTCTCTTTTAAATAGAGCTTGTTAGTGGTCACTCTATATTTTTTTTACAAAAAAAAAAGATTTCAAGAGATACGCAAATTTGCTAACCATTCACTGCGAGTGGCTGTGAAAACATTTTTTTTTACTTTATTTTTTGTATTTCTTTCATGGATTAAATATTTATAGCGTTTTTTTTAATAAAAAAAGTAAGGTAACTATGTTGTCAGATGTTTAAATTGGGGCGGCTTTGTGTCAATATTTTTGATTACTTTTAAGATTTTGGTGATTAAAAGATTTATGCTACTTATAAACCGTTGCGTGGAAAAAGTAGCCAGATGCCTTTTTTTTCTAAATAAAGCGAAAATATTTTAATTTTTGGGGCGTGAGATGGTCTCCTTTGAATAGAGCTTGTTAGTGGTCACTCTATTTCTTTTCCACTATAAAAAATAACTACTACGAAAATAGGCAAATGTTCAAACCACCGCTCCAGAATGACGAAGAAAATATTTTTTGATATGTTTTGGGATTTGGACAGACATGAATTATTTATTCTATAAAAAAAAATATTTTCATTTTAAGTATTTTTGTATAAGAAAAAAATACATAGTACGCTTTAATTTTCGAACCATAATTACCTAGTTATTCAGTTACAAAAACGCTATCTTTTTTATCAAAATCTTATTACACCCAACAAAAATATATAACAAACTCGGACATCTAACATTATTTTCATAAAAAACTCCTTAAAGTACAGCGATGAATATATTAACCCCAAAATGAGGCATTTTATAGCAAATATTATTATATATTACATCAATATCGTACCCCTATCCATCAAAGAGGGTAGGAGGGAAACTATTGACATAAAATTTACGAGATTAATATTTACCGAGAGGACCCTCTTAGTGAAACTTGTATGTATGTAGATAGTAGATAGGTATGACAGTCTGGAACATTTTTCTAGAAAAAAATGCAAAATGACATAGTCTATTGTTTAATTTTAAGCCGTGCTCATTTAGGACTATTTTGATAATTTATGAGATACTCCTTCGGTATGTAAGTTTATCATATTTAATCAAGTACGTAAGTGAAGCAAGTCATTCTCTTTTATATACATAAGCGTGTCATTTAAATTGAATATTTAATGATCACTAGGTATTTATAATACCTACATATACATATTTATATAGCATATTTCGAAGAGATTAAGTTTACCATTTGGTACCAAACTCGCAGTAACATCGCAAAAAAAAATCCGCGGTCCCCTATCATAGCGAATCTCCCTATTTTTTCAAACTATCGGGTGCATTATTCAAATGTCCTAAAATCTATAAGAATAAGCCGTTTGTCCGGCTTCGCTTGTCCCTGCTATTCTCACGGACAGAGCTACCACCGTATAATTTTGCTATAAATAAAATTGCACTGTAAAATATCTTGGACCGGACTGCGGTAGTTGAGGGTTAAGATGGCGGTGGATTATTTTTATTTGGTTCTAGGATTTTAGTGTCGCTTAGTAAAGATTTTTCTAAGTTATTTCATGTTAAATGCATTGTTTTCAATAAATCATGAGCAGCGACAAATTACAATAAATAATTATTTTAAAAAAATGAGAATGTAGTAAAGTAAATTAGCACAAAATCAAGATTTAGGTAATTTTAAAAATGTAACCTTCGCAAAAAAACATATAATTAGGTTACCATAGGTAAATAACAGTAAATAACATTTTTGTAAATATTCCAAATTATTTCAAAAATGACCGTTTTTACTTTTGTTCTAAAGAAAGTCTATTCCACTATATGCACTCGACGGGTCCGTTTGGATAGTAATCGCGGGAGCTCCGCGTATGGATATCAAGATATAAATCAAGGAGGTCCATCGAATACCGCTAATAAATTCCTGTATGTTGATAATATGTGTTTGTTTTCATCATCATCATCATCCTAGCGTTGTCCCGGTTGCAGACCTTTCGGGCCCGGGGTCCGCTTTCCTACACCTTCTTCTCCACTTCGCACGGTCTTCGGCATCTCTGGTGGACAGTCCATTGGCACGCATGTCACCTCTTACGACGTCAAGCCAGCTTTTCCTGGGTCTACCCAGTCTGCCCCGGCCTGGCGGAGGTGCCATGGCTAGACATTTGTTCCCCACGTAAGTGGCCGGCTTCCGTAAAACGTGGCCGTACCAACGTAAGCGACACTCTTGCAGTTTGTCTGCAATGTCACGGACATGAAGGCTGCCGCGGATGCGTGAGTTCCTAACGCGGTCCTTCCGCGTAACTCCACACATCCAGCGCAGCATTTTCATCTCCGTGACCCGCAGCTCCTGCTTGTGCCGCTCAAGCACAGGCCACGTTTCACTACCATACAAAAGGACAGGCCTAATGATGGATTTATAGACCTGTCCCTTCAGTTTAACCGGCATTTTAGGGTCACAAATGACACCAGACACCTCACGCCACTTGGCCCATGCCGCCGAAATTTGTGCCTTGACGTCGCAATCGATGCCACCAGACGCGTGGAAGACAGATCCCAAGTACCTGACCTGGTCCGTCTGCTCGACCAAAAAGAGAAAGAGAGATTTTTAATTTCTCGGCGTGAGTCTGGATATTAAGAGAGAATTAAGTTTAATTCATGTAATCTAAATACGATTAATGCTTTGACACGTGTTATATTGTAATGACCTAACTTTCCCTAACACACATATTCGCCACAGTCTAAGCGGCCATGGAGCTTGTATGAGATGGGCGATGGTAGTCCTTATCTCTCAGCGTCATGATGATAGATTCTACATTTTCTTAGCGTGGAAAAGGTCCGCACCGAAGTGAATTAGAGAAGATATTGAATAGCTCATGGAACACCTGTGACGGTTAATGTTCTAAGCTGTGACGTCACATAAAACAAGTATATAAAATAGTAGAGCAAGCACTTAAAGAGTCTTAATTATGAAACATTTTAGTGGTAGGCCCCAGCACATAATTTCTATTTTGTAGATTATACACTTCGTAAATGTTTGTGAATCTTGACTCTATAGAAACTAAGGAGATCTAGAAGAACAAGAAAAATATTTTTAATTTGAAGCGAGCAAGTATCCACTGTACTGTTCATTGTTTGTTTCAATTTCAATAATGACAACTTAACAAGTAATTGTCCTTAATATGTATATTTTATGTATGACACCTTAAGTCTCTCAAGTTACACTATGAATGGCAATACGAAGAAAATGTATTCAAACTAAACCCGGACTTATAGGCACTATTAATTATACAATTTTGCGCTGAGCTATTCTGCAAAAACAGAATAACATAACGGATAGATGTCTGATACTACATTCGTCAAGCAGAGTGCGATAAAAATCATTCTCCAAGAGAGGTCTCACCCCAAATTATTAACTTCAATAGTGATCGAGTCTACACGCAACTTAGTATTCTACTTTCTATTACTACAATTATGGTCAGATTGTTAGCATTAAATTGTGGTCCGCGACTAATTATTCCGAAAAAGAGTAATTAAAAATATCGAGCAGCAAGATACTTTGCCATCACAGTTGTGCAATGAAACGAGTGTTGAAATTATAGTTACATCCCTTTAAATAGAGCTTGTTAGGTGGTCAATCTAAGGTTCAGCGTGATGCGTTGTAACACACGTATTAAAAATATAAAGATATATGAGAACGCAGATACCCAGCTTTGATTCCCTTCACAGGAGAATTTGCTAGAAAACCATATGGCCTTTGTGACTATCACTCTGCCGATGCTCGAGGCTGTCGCAAATTAGATTGATTTTGTGTTTGCACTATTATGTGTTCTGATTACTTCTTTTCCCCTGAGTAAATATTTATTATTATCATTCAAAGAGGTAGAGGCGTTTTTTAAATAAAAAAAAAAGTAAGGTACACATACCCTAGCCTGAGATCCGTATGGTCAGTAGGGTCTATATATTTATATTTTCGACTTGGCACGAGGAGCGGCTTTGTGTCATATTTTTGATTATTTAGATTTTGGGTGATTAAAAGATTTTATAGCTAAAAACTTTTTTTTATTTTTACAATAATTAATAATAGCATTATTGAGGAAGTTCGGCCGTGAGATTGTTGACATTTGTGGTAGTTCTCGAGCCTAAAGTCAGTATACAGATGGCCTTTTTTGAATTTTGTGATATCAGATAAAAGCGATTACGTTGTCAGAATATTTCTCTTTATTTCTTGGGGCGGCTAGAGGATTGTATCAGATCACACATAATATGAATATTGAGTGGAATTGGTAACAGTGTCACACAATTATTTATTTTTTTGGGTTGAACTTTTTTCTAATAAAAAGTTCTTGTAACTTTTCCCACTTAATTAATACACTAAATAATATTAATCTACCTGAAAAGAACTTTCTAAATTAAACAATACTCAAATTTAATTTCAAGAAATAGGACCACCAATGTATCAAACCACAAACCAAAAAATATCTATATCGCGCATACTCCAAACAGAATATCCGGATCAGATTCAGGAAGCAAAATATTCTCTTCGAATACGTAGTTATCTGGTATTTCCACAGAGACTCCGCTAGATTTTATACTATTTAAATAATATATATCGGAGGATAAATATGTTTCAGGTTAATAATAGTTTCCGTTTTTAGTAGGTAACCGGAATTACACAATACAAGTAGCTTAATCCAAGTAGATTAGACTTACCGGACTAGTACCGTCTCAGTTACTATAATACGACTATAATCTATCCTTTACTCACAATCTTATGACGACCGATTGAGCTCAGAGCAATGAGATATAAATGATAGTACGCGAACAATAATTCGTGTCATCCGGACATCTATTTACATTTGTAATTCATATAATATACGGTCATCCCTTGCATATCTAAATTACAGGGATAATGGCAGACTGAGAGAAGTACATTATAAAGTATGCGTCAAGTGCATAGGATCCTAGGATTCCGATTATAGTATTTAAAATGCTTCAGAGAGGAGAGTGCCGCTTGTTATATTATAGAGCAAATATATTGTAAACATAGAAATGCTCAACAGCAACGACCTCGAGTGTATTCGTACCTGGCTTAAGTTTAAAACTATGCTCTCGCACATCAAAGAGGGTAGCTGAGAGAGAGAGCGAGCTCTTACAGAATTATTATAAATAAATTAGAAGTATATATACACAGTGATATGACCAGTGGGAGAGAGGTGACCTTCAACTATAGTCATAAACCATTATATGTACTGTCACGGCACGCTAGTTCACTCTAGTATGGAGGACAAGTCTCGTAGAACATTTTTCTATTGCATAAATTAGAAATACACGAGAAATGCTACACATAATGTCTATTTGGATACGTTTTAGATGCCGTGCTCATTGTTAGCGACTATTTGATAATTTATGCAGCATTCAAGTCCTTTACTCCATGAATTTCCGACTTATTAAAATTCTATTCATGAACTAGAAGTACAATATTGTAACTGAAATATCCAGTTAGCCTATTAGAGTGAGCAAACACAACAGGTACACCCAAAGGTCTATGATCTTCTCATCCACACTTTATAAATGCATTTACTTCTACCTTTTTTTTAAAAGATACAACTTTATCTATGTAGGGGATTCTCTTTTTTCTAACTCAGGTTATTAAGGCGTATAGTATAAATTTTACGGGACTTAGAGGGGAAAGGGAAGTCATCACGCGGAGAGATTAGCTCAGTATTCTCCCACAGAGATGGATGGACGGTATTTTTAAGCGTGAAGTATAGTTTAAGTATAGCAATAACACGGTTCTCACTCATTTAATTGAATCTATAGTAATTGATTCTCAGTAGGGTTGATAGAGTTTATAGAGGAATGACTCTGAGTACATAAGGATATGGACGAGTTAGTTATGAGTATAGGCAGTAAGTTCGGGAAATGTAGGGTGTTTAACATGCAGTACTCTGAAACTGAAGCCCATCTATTGCGTAACATTTGGTACAACAATTTAAATGTTAAAGGGTTCAGTGACGTGAGTGATATTAATGGCGTAAAACGAGAGCTTGAGTTTGGGAAGCATATATTTTTTTAACATATTCTCGCGTGGTCTCTCTTTCTTCTCATCACTTCATGCGAATTCTCACTAATCTCTCTCCCTATGTTTTCAAACTATTCGGCAGGGTGCAAATGCATGCAGTTGGTCCTAGTCTTTTGAAAATATATGTTGTTCCTAATAATTTTGTAAAGAATACTATGCATATAAAGAAATAAACCGATTATCAGTACGCAATGTCACCACATAAACACGTATTAGAGTAATATCTCGGCCTTTGTTTAAAAATCGAGCTTGATTTATCCTCTTTCTTTTCCTCTATTATTAAAATAGCTCTCCCAAACAGCGCACAGTATAGCATGATGTACAAACATAAATATATTACACACCGTATAATCTTTGCTATCAATATGCACCGTTCATCATAATTCTTTCCTTCTTAAAATATCACATTGTAAGATCCGTAGACTCGACGTGCGTAGTAAATCGTAGAAGGTAATACAGATGCTTCGGCGCAATTAATTTTATATGTGATTACTAAACGGAATTTTAGCCTAGTCGCTTAGCTTAAGTCCCGTGTCGTTTTATTCCTAGAGCCTTTTTCAGAGTCCTGACGCACTTAGTTTAGAATCAATGGAGTTATATTCGTCATTTTGAAGCAGCAAGGGCACTTAGCCACAGTTGATCATATTAAATAACCGATTTTAAATAATAAGAATAGCAATGTGAGGTCCAATCGTAAATTAACGTCAAGTCATGGCGAGCATGAAGAATACAACGACCATTTAGGGCCACGTATTTTTAAAAATGTACACATTCGCAAATACAATATACATATAATTGCAAGTGTGTTCTTTTTCAAGGTACACTGTCTAGCAAAAATGATACGTTAATATTTTAACTGGAGGTAAGTTTGTAAATTATAGTTTCCGTATATGAGGTATGAGTTTCATAATAATGAGGCACATGTTATTTCACTGACATTTGTTGCAGTTATGGTAAGAAATTCTATTATGCCACAATGGATAGCAATTTGAAATACTCGGAAAAAGCGAGGTCTGCGATGTGGGATAACGTTATCTCGACGCAAGGCTGCGAGTGTGGATATTTTTCAATGTAGTGTGACGACTCATTTCTTTCATTACAGAGCAGTCCATAATATAAATATAAATATACACAAAACACACGCATAATCACAAGTATACATCTCATTTTGACGATAATATCGAGGTATAATTAGATTATTTCTAGTCAATAACTATCAATACAATGGTATGAAGCATGGCATTAACACGTCCAGATGTGCTTACTTTTAACTTTATTGTTGACATGCACATTTGAACACTTTCTT
The DNA here is from genome assembly GCA_002382865.2 of Heliothis virescens. Taxonomy (NCBI): domain Eukaryota; kingdom Metazoa; phylum Arthropoda; class Insecta; order Lepidoptera; family Noctuidae; genus Heliothis; species Heliothis virescens. Next base: position 10,375,021 of record NWSH02000537.1, read on the forward strand.
GGTGGTCTTATCGGGGTACTCTCGCTTTCGCACACTATCATTGGGGAACCGTTCTTTCCCATCCACTATAACGTCTACCTGAGCACGGCTCACTATATTTAACGGACTACCACTTGGCGTCATGGTAAGAGTGTCGATGTATATATATTATATGTGAAACAAGTCGCAGTAACGTTGCAAGTCGCGAATGTTAGCGACCGACTTCACTGTCCAGCCGAGTAACACACTGGACAGGATCAGGCCATTTCTTATACTAGGGTCTAACCGGCAGGCTGCGCAAGGCTCGTTCGCTGGGCGGAGATGGCCTATCTGAGCTAGACAGTGTGTGTATCCCCGAGCAAGATGTAGTAGTAGTGAGCAGGAACTGCTTGGTGTGTCCGTAGAAGCGATCGGACCGTTCACACAGTACGTACAGAGGGCAGACACTACACGTGAGACGAGTATTGTCCACGTCAACTTCAATTTAAAGATGGCAAGGCGTCAATCTCCCCTCCTGAAGATCGCGACGCACATGACAGGCTATGCAGACACGAGCCACAACAACCGGAGTCGTGCTCAGTCGCAGAGGCCCCTAACGCGGGTCCTTCCGACCGTAACTCCACCTATCACAGCCACCTATACGCACGACATATTGCGATAACCGTCCGTAGAGGGCACAACAGCTCAGTTTATAAGTCTGGCCTAAGTTCTTGCGAGGATTCACCCAGCTCAAAGGCGCAGCCACAGGATTCTCACAGTGAGGCCGCTGTGACCGTTTTCAAACTAGATCCCTATCGAGCAACAAGCGACAGGTGCTATATGCGATGGACCGATCTCTCGCGGGAGACGTTGTAGATAGATCGCGCTCGTACCTATTCTCACCATCGAAGCATTAGCATCAACTTGGAGCATTGTTCAGCGGTACACAAAATGACCCAAGACCACGCGAGGAAGGGCCAGCTCACCGGGACTCCCACCTCCCGAATCTAAGAGCTCTCGCTCACTCAGCCGCATCACGCCTGACCGAAGTACAGTTTCGTCTCTTTTGCCCGCCGCTACGTGCGAAAATGGCGAAGGCCCTGTCGAGCCACTGATGGAGTCGCGTGGCAACAGAGAGTAATGCTGAAAGCTACAGTAGGGCTGAGCCCTGCGTATTGCTGCTCGAGGGGATGGGGCCACTCCTAACAAACTGACTGTTTAACACGTCTATGCACGACGCGGTAAGGTGGGGACTATGTCGTGTTAGAGCCACTACTGCCGGAATCCTGAGCCAATGGATGCGAACGGAGTGTCTTATCACTCGCACAGTCCTCAGTAAAGGCACAGGGGGATGCCTGGTGCAAGACGAGTGCTGCACGATAACTTCATCGCGGTATAAAGTGTCTACTGTTCCCACACCCATGTAAGCTCTTTCCTGACATGTTAACACGCTGCACCAACCGCCCCTTGTCCGCGTCTGCCAGCGCGATGTCATCAGCATACATGAGCAGCACGGGGGCTGCTCATGCGCATCTCGGATCTATCGGACAGTGGAGTCCAGTATCACGCTGAACAGAAACGGACTAAGGACGGAACCCTGGTGTACTCCAACGGTAACAGGGAAAGGTTTAGTGTCACCAACAGCGGTTTCGAACCACCGAATCGGAATCGCGGTACATGTCCGGATAATGTCAATATAGACTTCAGGCACCCCTTTGGACCGCAGCGCCACGGTCATCATGCGAGGAACACAGTCGAAGGCCTTCTGCATATCCAGGAAAAGGAAATGCAGAGGTGTGTTCTTCGTCCTGTATTTCTCCATCAAGATCCTTAGGGCGAAACAGGGTCCATGGTTCCATGACCAGGGCGGAAGCCATATTGACACTCCGAGACAGTGCACTCCTGCCGGAGCCGAGAGTCGACGATCCGCTCAAAGAGCTTCATGGTGTGGGACATGAACTTTTATACCGCGATAGTTTCCACACTCCTGCACAGACCCCTTGCCTTTAAGACTGGGGTGATAACACTCCGTCTCCATTGGCTCGGGATCCGGCCGGTGTCCCATACGCGGTTACAACC
>NWSH02000537.1:10385936-10418250 GCA_002382865.2 Heliothis virescens
AAAATTATATACTTGACTCATTGCGTTTAGTAGGTTTATAACAAGGTGTGTGAAAACTTGCCAAGTAACATCATTAAAAAGAACAGAAAAAAAATAAAAATGTTATCAGGAAACTGCTGGAAAAACAGGTTTGCGTTCCTGTAAGTACTCCTGTAACTATTTTTTAACTGAGGTATGTGTATGGAACTTGGTACTTATTCAGATCTCACTTCTTTTATAGGTGAAGCATTCCCATATTATCGAACTTGGCGGCCTTTCACATTTTTGTTTAGGATGGGATATAGTTTTTCTATAGGACTGATTAGTCATTAGGTATAAATAAAAATAATGTTGATCTAAAATATTGTCACTATGATAAGTAAAAAATAATAAAAATAAACAATATTTTGAAGAAATATGTGTTTTATTTCCTACACAATGTGATTATGCACGATCGTGCGCTATCACACTTATATACCAGATCGCACGTACGTGCGGGGGGGCTGGAGAATAAAATAGAGGGGAGCGATTTTTTTAAATATTTTTACCTGACCTCCCAAGCCATATATAAACTAAATAATGTATAAGATATGGAGAGATCAAAAAAAAATTTTTCCGTTCTGAAAGGGATAAGTACAATCACGTACAGAACTATTTAAGAAAAAGTAATTACCTAGCCAAAAGTACTATCGTGAACAAAACGTCGTTGGCGTAGCAAAGCGCGTATTTGTCGGAAACGTCGCGCGCGCACGATTTATGTCGACAGTAACTGTTGCGAGGATTTCGAACACAAATAAATACAATGAAGAGCATGTGAAGTGTTCAGGCGTTTTCGATAGCGATAATATTTGTCGAAAATTAAAAAACAATTTTTGGTTCGAAAGACATTTTGATGTTCGAAGTTAATTTTTGGAGATAAGATATATTTTGGTAATTGGTTGGTTGCTCTTGTAAGGATTAAGATGCAGTTACTAAGTAATGGTTTATCAATTATGATTTTTTATCTTATATGACAATTATAAATAACAAATCTATTATAATGTATATGCGACTTCGATAATATAATATAAACCATGAGTTACAGTGTATCCTCTTAATATTAGTAAAAAAAAAATATAGGTATCATTTTATTCAAATCAGTTTTTATAAAGTTGCAAAGAAAAAACCACAGCGACTGCTTATCACACTTTCGACTACCAAAAACTCTCGAAGCGATCTCGAAACTCCCCGTTTCACCCTCAAAAAAACATCCAGGAAGATGTATCTCAAAAACCGTAGTCGACCGTAGAGTATTTATGGAAATCTAAATAACATAGAGCTTTTTTTAATTGTACGGAATGAGTTTTTTGTCGGCCATTTTATTTATTTTCGTTTCAAAAGTGATTTGTTCGACGGATAATATACCACGTTTCTATTTGACTGTGATGTGTAAATGAAGTGTCGTATGAGCGTTTGAACTACTAAATGTGGCCGCTAGGGAGCGATTTTTTGGTGAAATATTCGAAATGGGAAGAGACGAATTTAGATATTTTGAATAAACAAACGTTAAGATTGTTTTTGGTGGTTTTTTTGTTGGTTCATTATAGAACTTATAAAGTTTTTAGTTAGTTATATGCGAGTTTAAACTCAATTTATTTAAAAAAAATATAGTATGAGACAAGCAGTTATCAGTTATTATTGTTTATCGCACAGAGCGGTTAAGCATTGCCATTCAACGTGGCAATGCTGCCAGCCTTTTGGGTACATTACCCAGTGACAGCGATGAGGAGTAATTTTTTGATGCGCTATATTAGGTTTAAGCTGTGTTTATAAGGATAGTTATAATTAAGGTAATACATGTAAGTATGTATATTATAAATGAATAAAAAATATAACATTGTTGTATGAGACCCAACTGTTTAAAGCTTTTTTCATTAAACTTTAGAATAAGAAAACTCTATCTAGTTTAAATTCTTCCCCGCTTTGGCTCTTATCATTGAACGTTAAAAATGTATTTTTTAATAGGCAACCGACCCTTTTAACACCTTGTTTCATAAGCTGCATTTTCCACAAAGCTTATGACGCCTAAATACAAGCATGTATTATTAGTATATACTATTTACTTAAAGTTCTACATATAAATAACATACCTATATCCTTAATACAACATAAAAGTAAAACACAAAGTCAAACAGCGCCTATTCCGGCACGGACGCTCACCGTTCACGTGTAGCCGAGAATAAACCGGAGTACACTCGCGCACAACAGTGCAGTTGTGTTCATTTAGCTGCAAAATTAGTAATGGGGATCTTTTTCAGGTTTTTCAGGATAATAGGATGTCGTAAAAGAAGTTTTTTTTTGAGGTATATCAACAAAATGTACATTATAGTGTATTAGCTGTTTCGTCGCGTTTCCACTCGCGTTCGCGCGGGGGAACTACTTCTCGTACCCGGACAAAATATACGAAAATAGTGTAGCTTCCCAATAGTGGATGACTTTTTCAAATCGGTTCGGTAATTTCAGAGCCTTTGGGTACAAACAAATAAAGAAATGTTTCCTTTTTATTGTATGAGTGTAGATGTCGGCTTACTGTCTATTTGAAGCGTTATTTCTAGTCTGGTTAACTCTCACAAAACTATAAAACTTTCCTATTTACAATATCCTCAATATGGCTCCCACAATCACCACCTAAAAGAGAATAACCTACTTTCATACCCACATTTCCTCCCAAAACTTCCTTAAACCAAATCCCAGTTTACCTCATACCTGTACCGAACCAGACGCTCCAAGAATAGAAGTCTCATCATTCTATCTCTCTTCTTTATCTGCGTGACGTCACACGCCGCTATTGGTCCGTCACCTTTAACCCCACCCATGAACAAAAAATATCTGCCATTAAACTGTAAGAGATCTTTCAGCTTCAGATAGCGACCGAAGCGCTATTAATGTGACTTTTTGTCTTGGAGAATTTGACCAACTGGAGAAGCGTTGCTGTGTCGTCTTCTCTGCTAGACACGAGAACATCACTCTTATGTTCAGACGACAGAACATCAAGTTACCATAATCTGACAAATTTCTTCAATAGATTTTCAACCTTATCACATTAGTGGAAGCTTAATCGTTGATTGGTAAAATTTGATAGATTCGGTCGGACCTGCTGGCTTCTGTACACGTGAACCTACCTCAATCTGTCAAATTTCTTCAATAGATTTTCAACCATATCTCAAAAGTGTAAGGTTTATGTTCGTTCGGTAGACAGTTTCGGGTAGGTTGACTAGCTGTCTTTACATGTGTGCAAGTCTCCTTTATGCTTGTGTTTGTCAATTTTATCAAGCAACGGTATGATTGAAAATGCATAAGTCAGCTATTACTATTTGTTGCGTTGCGCATATACTTCTTCGCAAAGAGATTTGTGCTGTTGGCGGTTCCAGTTGGCGGTTCCATTTGGTTCAATGATCTAAGCGTTTTATCTTACGGGAAAAATAAACTACGGGTTTTCGGGAACTGAGAGGATAATGTTCGTAACGTGACTTCGTACATATGTGGAAGTTTATCTTTCTATGTATTTCTGGATAGGTATACGGATTTGGGAAGCTAGTTTGGGAAGAATTTTATAGCATTACGTATTTAGATAGAAAATAATATTCACCTACCGTAGTTATGTTATATGTATAGTTATTTGTACAGTAGTTATCTTATTTCAAATTGACTTTCAAGCAATCTGTGAATTTCTTATTATTATCTCAAAATACCTGAAACCCCTTTACAACTCAAAGCATTCAAAATAGCTTCAAAACTTGGAACTAAGCAACAGCGAATATGATTGTGGTCTACTTGATAGGCTACTAAAAAACACCTTCGTATAAAATCGTCTCGCAATATATTATCACGGTATTGGTATTACAAAGAGCTCCAAAAGGATGAAAGCTGGGTTTAGGCTCAGTAAAAGTCTGACACTCCCTCTTACTACATCCACATTTGGTAGCGTCATCTGAAGAATTCCCAAAAAAAAAGCATTTTAGCATATGTACGTCTGCGTTAAAAAAAAACTCATTCACCACTCCATTCAAAGAAAGGTACTGGCAAAACATTAATTCTAAATTTAAAATCAGCCGCGCATCCAGCCAGATATTCTGTCCCTGACTTCTGACCGCGGCTAATGGATACGATTCCCGATACCAGCTGTCAGAAATATGAACTTTATTGCTATTTCCTTAGTGAATGTTTTAAGATACCACTTATCTTATCTAAGCTTTCGGCTACTGTGGTTTGTGGTGTGCTTCGAAAACAATCGGGTAAGTAGCCTAATGACAGCATTTGGGTTATCTAGACACAGTTGGCCTGAATTTGCGTGATATGGTTGTTGGAACTCCCAGTACCTACGTATTTGCAAGGCCGTAACTAAAGTAATATTTGAACAGGAAGAATTGATTGATAATTTTATTAGCCTCTATAGCTTCAGTTTCAAAAAAATATATTCAATTCCCCTTGTATAGAAATAGGTTTAAAACGGAATAAAAATAATACCAATACCGGATTCGACCGGACTCGATGGACAAAACAAAAATTACGGCATTTCGACATTCTTTTTTTCAATATTTCAGCTAAAATGCCCGCCAATTCTCCACGGTGGGGGGAGAAAAAAATATTTGAATTCAGAAGCCGTGCAAATAAAAAGCAATAAATCGTCATAAGTTTAAAAATGGAACGTAGCCCCATTACAAGTATGGATTTGATGCGTTCCGCTACATTGAGCGCGGAATACGATATATTGCGCATGTAACTCGATTTAATGCAGACTCTTTACTAGGCGTAGATTTTTTAGCGGGTTCTGTGTACTGGTAAAATCATTCAAGTAAATCCAAATATGAAGCTTTGAAAGGAAGACTTAAAGCTCTTATCGGATTTCTGGAAATACGTATAAGTATTTGTACCTATAGCGATTAAGTTTGTTACTTTCAGCAATTTCAGGCTAAGTTGAGTATGTAATCATAGATTGGCTATCCATTATGGACTCCACGTTGGAAAAAAAGCGTTCTCCAATAAGTAATTCGAATTTAGAACAGCAAAACTTTTTTTGTATCATGAATAAAATAAAATCAAGTCTATTCAGCCAGCATTATTCCAAGTTCCCTTATAATGCGGTTATAAAACTGACACATTTCGTCTACGCCCCCGTCTTTGAGATTTGATATCGCAACACTATTACAAATTTAATTGTTCATTAAGCACAAACCAAACCGTTCTTATTACAATGACATAAGGATCATTTTGCCTTAATTTTATGTTTGCAAAATGTATGTGTAAAGTTGCCGTTGTGTCTGTAAGTATGGAAATAATATGGCGGGAAGACTACGAATTGTCTTGTTATAAAAACTTGTGTTGCCAATTTTGGAAAGCGCTTTCCAAATTCGGTAGTTTTAGTGATTACGTCAGTAGGTTTTGTTAATTTAAAATGTTCACTAACTGCTGTGAGATACAAGTTTCCAATAAGAATCACCATTATTAACTCTTATGGGAACTGTGGTTAGAATAAATAATTAACTTAAAATCGTAGTTTTTCATAAATCATTGAAAAAATACAGTAAGTACCAAAATTATAAATGAGAAATTCAGTTTCTATTCTATGCAGAAAAAAAACTATATTTTCTCAATCAAAAAAATCTTTCTAAAATGCATGACAACTGCTTTTGATTCAATTAAAAATCTACTTTTGTATTTGATATTGAGGGACTTTTATATTTCACAACTGGCAACCCAGTAAAAAAGGGAAATATGTTTAGAGCCAATGAATTTTAATGGCTGCTTTTAAGACAACATTTATTACAGAGTTATGCTATTTCTTTGTAGGATTCCTCCTTTTTATTTTCCAATTATTTTATGTGATTTTTATTGCCACTTATGCGGTTTGTAGAATCATAGACATTAATAGGTGCAAGCACAAAAAAGATTATGAGCTTGGTGAAAGACAAAAAAAAATTAATAGATTTACCTTTTTCAATAGCTTCTGCCAGCGGCTTCGCTCGAAGCCAAGTTCCAGAAACCTTACTCGTCTTTCCCTGCAGTTTTAAACATGTCCCGAAAAAATACTTCCTATGACCGGGTGAAAAACGTCATGTCCTTTCTCAGGCTCTCCAGTAGTTTCGGCGTGAAAGCATGACAGAGATACATACAGACACATACAATTACTTTCGCATTTGCAAATAATTCGATAAGTGGAGGTAAAAACCGGCCAAGTGTGAGTTGGACTCGCGAATCTCTGAAAAATGAATGTATCTATTTCTTGCAACTAGTCAAAATACAAACATTTTTCGGGCCGCAAAAAATAACTTTGTTTTTCATACAAATATGTGATAAACAAAGTTATAATTTACGGTTTCACACGTTTATTGTATGGGGACCCCCTTAATTTTTTTTTTAAGTTTTAGTATTTATTGTTATAGCGGCAACGAAAATACATCATTTGTGAAAATTCGTTTATGAGATNGTTTCAAAAAAATATATTCAATTCCCCTTGTATAGAAATAGGTTTAAAACGGAATAAAAATAATACCAATACCGGATTCGACCGGACTCGATGGACAAAACAAAAATTACGGCATTTCGACATTCTTTTTTTCAATATTTCAGCTAAAATGCCCGCCAATTCTCCACGGTGGGGGGAGAAAAAAATATTTGAATTCAGAAGCCGTGCAAATAAAAAGCAATAAATCGTCATAAGTTTAAAAATGGAACGTAGCCCCATTACAAGTATGGATTTGATGCGTTCCGCTACATTGAGCGCGGAATACGATATATTGCGCATGTAACTCGATTTAATGCAGACTCTTTACTAGGCGTAGATTTTTTAGCGGGTTCTGTGTACTGGTAAAATCATTCAAGTAAATCCAAATATGAAGCTTTGAAAGGAAGACTTAAAGCTCTTATCGGATTTCTGGAAATACGTATAAGTATTTGTACCTATAGCGATTAAGTTTGTTACTTTCAGCAATTTCAGGCTAAGTTGAGTATGTAATCATAGATTGGCTATCCATTATGGACTCCACGTTGGAAAAAAAGCGTTCTCCAATAAGTAATTCGAATTTAGAACAGCAAAACTTTTTTTGTATCATGAATAAAATAAAATCAAGTCTATTCAGCCAGCATTATTCCAAGTTCCCTTATAATGCGGTTATAAAACTGACACATTTCGTCTACGCCCCCGTCTTTGAGATTTGATATCGCAACACTATTACAAATTTAATTGTTCATTAAGCACAAACCAAACCGTTCTTATTACAATGACATAAGGATCATTTTGCCTTAATTTTATGTTTGCAAAATGTATGTGTAAAGTTGCCGTTGTGTCTGTAAGTATGGAAATAATATGGCGGGAAGACTACGAATTGTCTTGTTATAAAAACTTGTGTTGCCAATTTTGGAAAGCGCTTTCCAAATTCGGTAGTTTTAGTGATTACGTCAGTAGGTTTTGTTAATTTAAAATGTTCACTAACTGCTGTGAGATACAAGTTTCCAATAAGAATCACCATTATTAACTCTTATGGGAACTGTGGTTAGAATAAATAATTAACTTAAAATCGTAGTTTTTCATAAATCATTGAAAAAATACAGTAAGTACCAAAATTATAAATGAGAAATTCAGTTTCTATTCTATGCAGAAAAAAAACTATATTTTCTCAATCAAAAAAATCTTTCTAAAATGCATGACAACTGCTTTTGATTCAATTAAAAATCTACTTTTGTATTTGATATTGAGGGACTTTTATATTTCACAACTGGCAACCCAGTAAAAAAGGGAAATATGTTTAGAGCCAATGAATTTTAATGGCTGCTTTTAAGACAACATTTATTACAGAGTTATGCTATTTCTTTGTAGGATTCCTCCTTTTTATTTTCCAATTATTTTATGTGATTTTTATTGCCACTTATGCGGTTTGTAGAATCATAGACATTAATAGGTGCAAGCACAAAAAAGATTATGAGCTTGGTGAAAGACAAAAAAAAATTAATAGATTTACCTTTTTCAATAGCTTCTGCCAGCGGCTTCGCTCGAAGCCAAGTTCCAGAAACCTTACTCGTCTTTCCCTGCAGTTTTAAACATGTCCCGAAAAAATACTTCCTATGACCGGGTGAAAAACGTCATGTCCTTTCTCAGGCTCTCCAGTAGTTTCGGCGTGAAAGCATGACAGAGATACATACAGACACATACAATTACTTTCGCATTTGCAAATAATTCGATAAGTGGAGGTAAAAACCGGCCAAGTGTGAGTTGGACTCGCGAATCTCTGAAAAATGAATGTATCTATTTCTTGCAACTAGTCAAAATACAAACATTTTTCGGGCCGCAAAAAATAACTTTGTTTTTCATACAAATATGTGATAAACAAAGTTATAATTTACGGTTTCACACGTTTATTGTATGGGGACCCCCTTAATTTTTTTTTTAAGTTTTAGTATTTATTGTTATAGCGGCAACGAAAATACATCATTTGTGAAAATTCGTTTATGAGATCGGTTTATGAGATACAGCCCGGAGACAGACAGACAGACAACGCAGTCTTAGTAATAGGGTCCCGTTTTACCCTTTGGGTACGGAACCTTAAAAAAGAGTTCTCGTTTGGTTTGAACACACTCTTAAAAAAACTTTCTTTAGAAAACATCGTGTGTCTAGAAAAACCGAATCAGTTAGAGTTTCTAGAAAAGGCCAAATAGGTATTTATTAAGAATTTATTAAGTAACCCGCGGTCATACTAAGAATATAATGGGACAGATATTTGTACCAACACCATCATTGAAGTGCCCTTGTCCAGCGATACCACTTCCAAGTGGTGTCGGTCTCAAGTCTCGAGTGTCGGGAAGTGGCACGTGTCCGCGGTGTCGAGTTGCAGTGTCCTTCCGGCCAAGTGTCTTGGCGATTGGTAGTCCTTTCTGTTTGATTGCCTAATTACATACGTATGAGGTCCTTTAGGCCATGTTTTTATGGAGTTCTTCAGAAGTATTGACAACTTAATACGACAACGGCAATTTAAAATTATATAGCTCCTTAGATTAGCTAGCTTATTCAACGAAAAAAATCTTTCAGTTACTTACTTATCTAGTCTCAAAGTCTTCAGCAAAAAGTATATTGCAGTGTTTTCATTCTTTTTGAGCTTTTACTTGTCTATTAATTTCACCACTACTGCGGCCAGTTTCGTGGGTTTCAGATAAAGTTCCAGATAGCTATCTGACAGATAAAGCCTTAGAAATATTTTCAATTTTATCTTTTCAATTTGCATTTCTATCGCATCTAGTACTTTATCTGGAATTTGTGAAACTAGCCGTTAATGGTTTTTCCTTCTTAATGAGACTCAAAGAATTTACCCATTATTCCTCATTTGATATTTGCATTTCCGTACCCCATAACTCCGACATACCCATCAGCATATGGGTTTTCTCCATACGTAATGTGACGTCACCTTTACCCCATGGTATATTTTTCAGGAACCATTAGACATGTTCAAACACCCTAATGGCGGAACTCACCCCTAACCTCACTTCCACCCCCGGATTCTTGTAGTTTATTAATAAAATTTAAGTTCATTTTCTTCATAAATCACTTGAAAAAAAATTTTACGCAAAACTAAACCTTATGCGGTTTGTGTAAGGTTGAAATCAGGTTGAAGCTTGGTGATGCTACTTGAAGCAAAAAAACTGAACTTAAGGTCACTGCAATAAGATTCAAAATCATTCTTAATAACGGGAATCGAGCAATACACGTCGTTTAGTATTAAAGGAATTTGAATCCTATTTATTATCACTTAAAGTTTAAAATTGCATGACGTTAGAAGCTTTCAAATACGTGTAAAAACTCACATGTGTTTTAAAGAAGTTGTGATAAGATTATCACAACATATTGGGTAATTAAATATTATTATGCTTCTCATTTATCATTTTCAGGAAGAAGATTAGATAATGTTTGAAGAGCTTCTAATGAAATGCATCACTTTTTTTTCGAATTTATAATAATATCTGTCAATGAATTCTTAGGGATTCTAGCAATTTAGCTATTTCTATAACAGAGAGAATACGATTCAACTTGCGAAGGAGGCGTTATTTTGTAACTTGCTCTTAAAACAATGCTTTATTAAAGCTCAGCTTATCTAATCTGTCAAAAAATCTAGTAATGTATAAAAACCAGAGAAAACTAAATCAGAAGTCTTCCTCATAAATGCCGGTGATACGGGATTGTTCGAAAGAGTTACTGCACCTTGGTACACAGAGAGTTCCAGAAGAAACGTGGTGGGTTTTAATCAGTAAGAGTCTGACACTCCCTCACGTTGCACCATCAGCGGGAGGGGTCATTTGATGATTTTCTACCAACATAAAATTGGTGAATTCCTCTTTTCATAAAGCTATGTATTACTATTTATTCCAAATTCTCAAAAGAACATTTGGACCATCCTCACCCACAAGTAGCTACTCAAGTTTTGCGTGAAACCTTACTAACGTCGGTTAAAGACGGACCAACGTAAGGGGGTGTTGTAAGGGGTGAGGGGGAAGGGTAAGAGGATTGCGTTTGACATGTAATACTATTGCGGTGCCTACTTCAGTGTTTGTGTGGTGACCATGCATCAGGATAAGTTGAAAAGAAAGTGGGAATAGGATGGGACAAGTCCCTTAAAGGGGAGAGGGAGTTAAAGGTTGGTGGGATAGGTCAGAAATGGGATATGGCACAAAGGAAGGTTAAAGAAACTAGTCTTAAACAAGTGAAATAACACTTGTTCTGATCAATCTACTAGAGAAAGTATCTCAAATGATGACCCAACAGACAAGATGAGCTCTTTTACAAAAACGTAGTCCTTTCAAAAGTTTGATTGGATTCACGAGTGCCTACCTTCAAAATGAACTGTAAGTAAGCCACCAGTGTAGGTACTTGTACAGACGCCAAAAGGTCAACCTACCTAAATCTGTAAAATTTTACGAATCGAACATTCCACTATTGTGATAGGGTTGAAAACCACGTGACATTTAACAGACTGCGGTAGGTAGGTGTACTGGTGTCTGTACCTTCAAAATAAGCTTTTAGTAAGCCAACCATCAGGCCAACGTTTGGTCGTTAGTTTGGTCTGCTTGGACTCTTAAACTAATATACTAAAAATACCTTTTAATTGGTCACCCTAATAAGAAGCCTCGAAGCAAACGGAAGTTAAGTCACGAAAGACGGAAACGAAATCGTAACTTTTTCTATTGTAGTGATAGTTAATGTCGCAGGTAAGTAAGTATAGTGCCCTAGTGATCATTTGTAGGGCTTCAACTTAATAAGATTCGGTCTTTGGATTGGAATACCTTACTTGCGTAGTTAGACTACATGTAATATTAGTCACAGTTCTTTGTATTTCTGGCTGGAACTGGCTTGATGATCAATCTTAGTTCTTCTTGAAGTTTGGGTTCCAATGTTCCATGATCAACAGAATAATAATGGGAATCTTTTACTTCTTTTTTGTGGAGCCATCGAAAAAGTATGAATATAAAAATATGAAGATAATGTTAAGGTTATCTTTGGCATCAGTCTGAATTATGTTACCTACGAATAGCAATTAGGATCACAGTAAAATATTGAATCTCATCATATTCCTGCCCTTATTCCAATTTATTTGGGGTCGATGCAGCATATTTTCTTCTTCCATTCTCTTCTATTTGCCGTCATCTCACAAGTAACATTATTTCTAGCCATATCGACTTTCACGTTCCATCGTTTCTTTGGTCGTTCCCTTCCGTAATATCCATCTACATTCATGCTCAAAACCTTCCTCACAACATGATCCTCACTTTTCCGCAGATGCAGTAAAATATTGCATCTCTCTGCACCAATCTTCTGTTTTCTCTTAGAAACGAATAAAGATACCTACTGGTTTCAATTACTGCGAGAATATTTTACGGTCTTTAAGAAAAAAAAATCATTACGTACAGATTTAATAACCGCCATCCGAAATTTACCGCCTATCAAGCTTTGCACAATATCTACAACAATACAATAAAGACATTTCAATATAAGCTACAATAGTAATACTTTAATAGCCATGTAATATTCCCATAAAAAGTTGGTCGCATGCCAAATGTGGGTGGACATCGTAAATCTGTCAAAAAACAAAATGGCTGACCGCAGCTGTCAATGAGTATTGAGATGTCAAATTGCTGACAACGTTTCATTTGCCGCTATTCGATTTCAACATTGGCTCTTATATCAAAGAAGTTAAAGTTGATTTTTCTCTGTGTTTCGTTTTTTCGTCAGCAAAATTAACTTGGTGATTTCAGATAAAAGAGACATTGGTCATTACGGGCAGTGTCACGGTAATTTCTAGCGGTATTTCGTGTGAAAGTAGTTATACATTAGTAACAATTAGTTTTATGGATATTCCTTTGTAATTGTCGTGGAAAAAAATTCATGTGGGCGACGGGGTCCGGCTTTTTGATGTCTTGGCACGGGCCTACGTAGTATAATGTTGTATAGTAATTTCTTGTATAATTTATTGCTTCTTATACTTACAAACTAACGGAGATATGCTTATCATAGGCTTAACTTTGTTTTACCTTTTTTTTCTTTGTTTATGTTTGTCAACAAACCAAACCATGATAATTAAGTTAAAACTTTAATATTATTAAGATATCCTTTTTTCCGCAAGCGGTTTCATCCACATAATATCTCTTCGAAAAAAAGCGTTCCTAAAGCTCTAGACAGACGGACTGCATTTCAACTGCAAATTGCAGTTCAAGGGCAGTTTGAATTTGAAAAAAATCATTTGAATTTACAGTTCCTAAGACAATTGCGTTCAAGCAACCAAACTACAGCTTTATAATATTGGTCTAAAAGAAACTAAAATCCAACATATAGCTTCTTTTATATACGTTTAAACAACTAATGGTATAATTTAAAACTAGGTAAGCGACACGAAGTCGACGTTCGCCGCAAAATTAAATGAGAAACGTTTGCAATCAAAACTGATTTATTGCGTTTTAATTACACTTTATAACACCTAAGTTTCTTAGTTTCCCTTAAATAATATATAGCTGAATAAAATATAGTATAAGGAATAATGGTCAACTTGATCCTAATGAAGTGGTCCTTAATTTGGGTATTTTTTTAAAGAAATATATCTCTATATGAGACTAGCCGATATTATAGTATAAACTTAAAATAATCTATAACAACAATACATTTGTAGGTATAAAATTATTTCAATAAAATCGGTTTCCAAATTCAAACTTGCAATGACCCCAATTGGAATTCCGTTCAAATCACAAACGAAATAATGTAGCAATTCAAATAATCGAATTCTATGCAGATTTTGTAATTAGAACACATGTGACCCATTTCGTGGGAACCAGCGAACAGGTGACGTTCGAAAACCAAATGTTTTCGCTGACAGTGTACAAATCACGCATCAGGAAATGGACAAAAAAGTTTGGACAACATTCCCATAGACTAGCAGCGGCTAATAAGTGGGGTGGCGATTGTTGTGGGACTTTTTTGTAATTATTGCTTATGGTTTTAAATAAGGACGTATAAATTAAGTATTCTTATTAGTGTCAATGAGACTGTTACTTAATTTTTGAAACTAGCTGCTTCCAGTAGTTTCACCCCCCTTTCTTGAGAATTTCGCCAAAAACTTTGGGCCAGTTTCACAGGTTCCAGATAGAGTTCTAGATAGCTATCTGACAGATAATGCCATAGAAAAGTAATCAAAATGTGATGTTAGATTATGATGCTTATGTGATGTTATTATAGGTTAACTGATTTAGATACTTCAGAATAACCAGCCAAGTGCCAGTCAGACTCGCCCACAAAGGGTTCCGTACCATTATTTAGACGCAGTAAAAGGTTGTCGCGTTTATTGTAGGATAAAAGAAATACCTCAGGAAGCTAACCGAGATATTTATTTAATTTGATGTTAGATTTTGTAATACTGAACTGATTGACATTTTGTATATATAACTGTATTCATTAGCAAATAAATCCTTTGACTTTGACTTTGAAAAACATTTTTATAGCGTTATCTGTTAGATAGATGTTTAGAACCTTATCCGGAACCTGTGAAACTGACCGTTTGTTTTTAATACACTCGCATAAAGCCGATGAGTTAATTACTTTTTCCTTCTTTTATCACGTAAAATAAACAAAACAAAGACCACCCATCCTCAAACTGACCTCAACATAATGCAGCTTTCCTCCAACTACTATTCAACTTTACTTAGGCCGGGTTGCTCGATTTAACTTTATCTATAACCTAACCTTAACCGGCCGTCAAATGGCCGCTCATTGGTTACATAGCTGTCACGTCAAAAATTTGACTAATGGGCGGCCATTTGACGGCCGGTTAAGGTTAGGTTATAGTTAAAGTTAAATCGAGCAACCCGGCCTTAAACTAATTCCCATACTTTACCATAACCAATGCTGAGTACAGTTCCAATATCCAAAGATTTATTTTACCCGATGCTCATACAAAAACAGTTATTTCCTGGTTAAGGTATATTGGTAGAAATGATGCGAGCGCTCCCACGGGATCGAGTTGCTGGCTACAGGCTGGATGTTTATGACAAAATACATATTTATCATGTTTATATTTGAAATTGCGAATAAATCGAGAATATATTTACACGTAATTGATGTTATGTAAGAGTATTTTGGATTTAGCAGGTTTACTCTAAGTATACTTCTACAAGGTTTTTTTTTGTTTGTCTGTTTTTACACCATCAAAGCTCCGAATCTACTGAACGGATTTAAAAAATTCTTAAACTGTTGGGATGCTGGACTATCACCGAGTAACATAGGCTACATTATATCCGGCTACGGGAAGAAATTCCCACGGGACGCGAGTGAAACCGAAACCGCGGGGAAACAGCTAGTGCCTAAATAAATAAATTACTTATTAACTGTGTTAAAAAGAACTTACTTACCTATAAGATATCGCGCGACATCTTTTTCAATTTACCAAATAGATTTAGATTCTATCATGAATAAAAAATAAAACCGTTCCAATTTCGAAAATGCCATTTAATTTTAATTCTTAAAATTCTAATAAGAGCGTTCGAAATTCAAACTTTGAAATTGAAACCAGCCTGTATCCATAGAGTCATGAAAGTATGTGGATTATGCACAGGTGGTTCCGCCCCTCGGAATTCCGTAGTTTTTGTGTGAATACCGCCAACTTCTGTGCAAAGGATTTCCGAATTGAAAATAACTTTCTTTAATTTGACGTTCGGTTCTAGTCCGAGTGTCGCTAATTGCAGTTTGTGGGAAATTGGATCTGCAATTTCAAACTCTATTTTTAATGTCATTACGTATCATTTTACTTTAATTATTAAGTCTACGACTAAAATTTTCTCAATAATTACTTTATAAGCACTGGTTTACATTACCTTCAAAATAATGATTTTTCGGAAGCCATGTGATAATAATACAAAAAGAAAAACCTCGGCGAAATCAGTGTTATAATCTACATAAAAAAAAAACATACCGGCCGAATTTAGAACCTCCTCTTTTTGTTGTCAGTTAAAAAAACAAAAGTTGTCGAATTCTTTATTTAAATTTTAAAATTGATCATTCGTTCTTAACTGTCAGCACGAAGGGTTAAGATAAGAAGGGCTTAACCGCCACCCCGGTTTTGTTGAAAAGCCGCTAATCTTCATATTACAAGACTTACACTATCACGCCGGTTACATTGTGGGGGAGGCAGATCTGTGTCGTGTGTTTAGCATAAGTTAAGGTGAATATTAACACTTTATATAAGTAGTTGAAAAATCCACGAAGGGTTCCGTACCAAAAATATATTTTTTGATATGGTATCTCCTGAAATAAATTCTAATTTTATTATAGTTTTGTGGTTAAAGCGGCTACAGAAATACATCATCTATAAAAAAATCTAACTATCATTGTTCATGAGATACAGGCTGGTGACGAACGGATGGACACCGAAATCTTTCCTGATTTACACTTTGGGTAGATACGAAACTCTAAAAAAAATAAAATAAGTACCTTAAAAATACTATTAAATATAACAAAACAAAAGCTAGATAGATTTTATCCAGAAACGAAAGTGATCTTATAACAACACGTTCTTATTCGAATATATTTGACCAGAACAAGTTATCAATAGTACCTACCTTTCCCTCACAATACAAAATCATAATAAACATAATCACACACACACATGCAAATACACACACACACTCACACAACACCACAGGCAATCTGATCGCATTACGAATAATCCGCTCACTATCGAAATGCAAACGAGAGCCGAAAAAATCGCTCGATTCTCATCCCTATTCGATCATTGATGCGATTTTCTGGCACTCGACGACTTGACAATCCGAGTCGTAATCGCAACCAGTTTACGTTGACCTCCCCTGCTTCCTTGTACCAACAATTTTGACGAAGTAAAGAGGTGGAAGTATGGATGGTTGGGGCTCATCTTATACTGGTTTTGCTATAATACGGGTTTTACAGCACTTATCGACACCCCGTTCCGATTTGTTATCCGATCTTTATTTGTGCTTAAAATGTTTGGATTTCATTCGAGTTATGTGTGATTACTGTTTGGGGTGTTAGATTTGAGCTTACCCCTTAATAAATTAGAATAGAACGTACGTAAGAATCTACGTAGGATAGACATCGAATTGAAGGAGATCAGAGGAAGAGTGTTCAAGTTGAAACTGTCCATATTTTTTGTGTGTTAGATAATGATCAATGCTGAACTGAGTTAGTTAGAAATATTTGAAAACAACCGAATTTATTCCAGTTTTCAGTATTTATTGATTGTAGGTATGTCAACTGTAACTATAGGTATGTATCACAGTTCATGAGATTATAGCCTGGTGACAGACGAACGGACAGCGAGGTCTTAGTCCCGTTTTATACTTTGGATACATAACCCTAAAGTTGCATGAAACATTAGATTCAAAAAAGCTCATATGTTTTATGTTCTAAAACTACCTACATAAAATATAAGATTCAAAGAAGCTCATAGACGCTCTACGAAAAAAAAACCCGGCCAAGTGCGAGTTGGACTCGCGCATGAAGGGTTCCTTACCCCATCCCCCTATTTTTTTTTTTCATTTTTAGTATTTGTTGTTATAGCGGCAACGATAATACATCATTTGTAAAATTTCAGCTTTCTAGCTATCACGGTTAGTGAGATACAGCGTGGAGACAGATAGAGAGACAGACAGACTACGAAGTCTTAGTAATAGGGTCCCGTTTTACCCTTTGGGTACGGAACCCTAAAAAACAGCTAAGTATTCAAAATTAACTCAAGTCCATAGCTCCAGTGGTTCAAATCAACATGATCAGTGTATGGACAGGTTGTGTGAGTGAATTAGCGCGGGTATCGCGGTTCAATCCCGATAATTAGCTGCGCCCTGTTTAGTCAGTGTGCAAATATTGGAATAGCATAGAGCTCATTATCAACGTGGTCTATAGGACTCATTTATCTATTTTGGCGTTTAAATGTGAAGTTTATACTGCTGAATTTGAAAGGATGAATTGACTTTTAATCAGCAGATATTACTTGTGTTTCTTCCTAATTTGTTCTCAGTGTTATTTGGAATCGATTGTAAGTTGGTAGTAAAGACTATTTTTTGCTACATCCTAATATGTGGTATATGTCGTGAGAAGATTTCAAGAACAATCAAAGAAACAATGGATGGATCTTGTAAGAGACGAAATGGTTGCAAAATCTGTTATTTGTGGGATCGTTTTCGGTGAAAATAACACAGAATCATCTGTGTTATTTTTGCACAGAATCATCTGTGTTATTTTTGCACAGAATCATCTGTGTTATTTGGTGGCTGGCTTGGACTTAGCCACGAACTCTTCACACACCCAAATTCAGTGGTAGCCCTTCTGTAAGTTATAGTTATGATGACAAACTACGGCTGCCATAATATTTAGTCATGGCAACACAGTATTTGCGGTGTGTCAACTTGTCTGGCTAATTACGACGACCGTGGTTCACTTCCCGTAATTAACTGTAGGGCTAAGGGCTTTCATATTATACTAGAACATTGGGCCCTTTGATTTTTATTATTACATACTTATTTTAAAATAACGTGAATTAATTTAGAAAATCTGATTACAAGTGTTTTACGTGAAATTATATTCATTTCGTAGTCGGCTACGGCGTAGCTACGGAGTAAGACATAAACTATGGATAATAATCTATATGTATATAGTAATAGGCGATAACTTGGATGTTCTTCAGTTTCAAAACATATATGTTTTTGTGTGTTGGAGCACCACAGTTTTTTTTTTGCTTGAAATCAAGTTCGCATTGAGTTACTTTTGGAGATCGGGTGATCTTATTGTAATAACATAATAATATTCTTTTATTTCAGATTCATAATTTTTTAAATCACCATAATAATATTTTTATTGAGATTGTATTATTCCGTATGAACCAATTCAAATTATTATCGATATATTTTCCGAAAATTGATCCAGGTAATTTTCCAAAAAGTCATACAAACCCATACTCAAACAAACCGTGTATGGGTTTGTTAAAAACCCGTAATCCCCATACGGAACCAATATTTTCCAATAAGCTCACTAGCTTACAATTTGCGTCAGTAGTTGAGTTCGGATCAAAGGGGGAGGATGTGAACGGGATGAAAGCGGATCATCCCTCTGTCGCCTAGCGGTGGATATACCTGGTATAGGCTTTTGGCTTTTGAATTAAGAATTTGTAATTATTTATCAGTTTGAATATATAGACTTCAGTGGTAAGTAAGGCTTCGTTTGTGTTGGGTTTTAGTTTGTTTGTCTGATGTGCAGTATTTGTAGGTAAATTGTAGAGGGAGGTAATTCTTTTGTATCTTCTTCAAAATTATCTTCTATCTGTCTGTCTGTTCGCATTAAACTCAGTTTACCTGCATTAGGCAAGGATATCGATGCAGTTTCAGCAATAGATATAGTAGTGATTCTTGAAGATGCTTTAAGTATATAACCGTTAGTTTGTAAATACCGTTAGATTACAAAATATTTCGCGAAATTGCAAACTGTTGAAATATTGTGAACCGTTATTTATTTTAAAGGTTATTTATTTATTAAAAAGAAACTAAACCCAAAAAAGTAAATTCTGCTCTCATAAAGTTTATCCCAGACGTTCCCCGTTAATACAGCCTTCCTACATATTCCTATAAAGCTTTATACACATAAACGCTATATCTATGTATGTATGTTTGTATACATACAACGCTTACATAGACCAGGTCGAGATCAAAGGGAGCGCCTAATGAGGGCGCTGTTTGATGTCACCGCACTCATTTGTGAATGAGCTGTTATTATTTGAGCGGTTTTTTTTGTAAACGCTCGTCTGGATGCGGCTTTATGCTGTTTGTGTGTGCTAGCTTTTATCCTGTTCCTGTGAAATTGTCTGTGTTTTGGTGCATTTTTATAGTTACAGGATATTTATTCATAACTAACTTCTGCCAGCGACTTCGTATGCGGATCATGTCGCTTATGCTAGCGACAACGGATCGTCATAATCAAAGATTTGAACCTTCACTGCTCAGCTCCTCTTCATTTAGCGTGATGAAAAGTATACTATAGCCAGCTCAGGAATATGAATAATAATTGTACCAAGTTTCATTAAAATCCGTCGAGTAGTTTTTGTTTCTATAATGGTTATACAAACAGACAATTTTACCTCTTTACAATATTAATATACATGAACAAGTAAATTCCATCTGCAATTTTAAAATCTTACAACTCTTACTTCTGAAACTTCTAACCCTAACAACTTAAAGATAAACCATTCTTTTCAGCACCTAATAGTTTCACAAACTCCATAAGAGCGAATTTTCAGGAGGTTTCAGCACGTGTATCAAGAAGCGACGTCTTGCCTGAAAATCAATAGAGCGGGGGTGGCGACCCCGCCCTGAGCCACGCGGTCACTCTGTGTACCTTGACTTTGCACAACTATTTCCTTGAAACCTTTTAGAAGGTATTCAGTTAGATGTTCTTTTTTTTTCTTTTTGGTTAGATGGGGTTTGAATTTGGAATTATTGTTTGGTCGATTTCAGTGGTATAACTTGGAAATAGAACAAAAAAACAAGCGTCTTTAAAAATAGATTTTTGTTTATTTTTTGTCACCGTTTGAATTTAGAATTCATTGAGTTGTTTTTTATGAAGCAGCTGTAAAGCTTTTAATTCGAAACTTAAATGTTTGATTTTGTTTTAAACTTCTTTTCTGCTACTACTACCTTTCTATTCTACTGTTACCTACCTATATACCTACTTTTTTATTCTTCTATACTCTATGTTATAGTCTCTATGTATGTGTTTCATTATATGCGTAACAGGTCAATCACCGACTGGTGCCATGTTTAAATATTAAATGCCGTTTATTTCCATACGATTGTGCATTATCCTGGTCTTATGTTTATTTATATTTTGTTTATGCATATTTTTGATACAAAACAGTATTGGAAAGTATGACGCCAGGCATAGCTACGTAATTACAGTGCTTCATTGACAATTTGAAGTCTATCATTACAAGTTAACATAACTTGCATAACTCAATTCCGCAATCATATATCTTAACCAACTCATATTTTACCAAAAAATATTAATATTGTCATCATTACACCTCAAAAGTCAACCTTCATAGTTTTATTCCTATTTCTACAATTACCTGCACTTTCACAGGTGCTAGATAAAGTTGTAGATAGCTATCTGACAATCATATCATGCCGCAGAAATCAGAATTAAAAAGACTTCTCTCTGTCAAATATCTATTTAGAAATGTATCTTGAATTGAAATTTGAATCTTAGAAATGGAACTTGTAAGACTGGCCGTTAATTACATAGGTATCCTACTATCCTTTTCTTTGTAAAACCCACCTGTTTTCAAACTTGGAACTTGGAACGCTCTCGGTAAACACAAGGCGTGACCCCGCCAATGACACGGGGTCACGACCCGCCGTGTCACACGATTGGTTGATACACACCCACACATATATAGGATTTGATGAGCTTCTGTAGGCTTTCAGTTAAGTACATAATAGGGTCTTGAAAGTATGAAACTTTGCGTTAAAATGATTTTCATTTATTAAAAGGTCATTGGGCGAATTGGACCCGCTTTGCGAAAATTGGCGGACATGAATGAAAATGGTTTTAATTTAAAGGGAATAATAAGACCTTTCAATCTATATAAATATTGTATTAAAATTCCATGGAGAAGAATGTACAGGATCGTTTAAAAATATATAATAATCGAACGATTTCAGAGGATTGTATAGGTCACAAAAATAGATTGCATTGCTAACCGACATCTCAAAAGAAGGAAGATCTTAATTTTGATGTCCAGGATCTAATGATGAACTGGAAACCCTGAGAAAACGAGGGCAACTCTAGAAAATTGTAGGCACACATGGAGTAAAAACTTGACATGTCACACAGTGGCAGTCAAACCTTTCTCTGTGCAAAGATCTCGCCAATACAAATTAAATAAGCCCAAACACGTTGTAATTGCTATATACCTATGAGGAGTTCTCTTGACTTTATGTCGTTTCCATCATCAGGTAAGGTCCAAACTTCTCGGTCATGTAGACTCACTCGATATGCCGACGAATATCAAGCTTTTACTTGGTGCATGCCTACAATTTTCGAGAGTTGCCCTCGACTTCCCGAATTTCTNTGGCAGTCAAACCTTTCTCTGTGCAAAGATCTCGCCAATACAAATTAAATAAGCCCAAACACGTTGTAATTGCTATATACCTATGAGGAGTTCTCTTGACTTTATGTCGTTTCCATCATCAGGTAAGGTCCAAACTTCTCGGTCATGTAGACTCACTCGATATGCCGACGAATATCAAGCTTTTACTTGGTGCATGCCTACAATTTTCGAGAGTTGCCCTCGACTTCCCGAATTTCTATCATCAGATCCTGGCCGGATGATAATGAGGCTAATCGGTGTGTATTCTCTTTCATAATAAAGAGAGAATTTTTCAAATTGGCCCCATTCTGACAGTGGTAATTCTCATAGATAAATGGATTATAATTGGTGTTTACACCTGATTTTCTCGAGATTCCCGTGCCTCACATTGATGCGACTTATGCCATAGTAAATCAGAGCCTTATATCATTACATCGTGCTATATTTCGTTTGTGTCCGCCGTGGGTATAGTTTCCATACAAAGGTGCCCAGTGACCTTTAAAACGAAATACCTATAGATGTTTTTCCAGCCGAACAAAAAAACGTTGAGAAATCTAGGCCGTACGTAGGGGTTAAATAATTTATTTCTCAAAAGTTCCCTAAATGAGATACAGAAATATTAAAATAGGCAAAATAAGAATCTAGTGTTCTTTAGTTAAGTATAAAATGAAAACACAATAAAAACAACTTTAAAAAAATATTTACTATACTAAAAGCTAAAAATTGAGGAAAATGATGGTAAAACAACTTACTTTAATAACCACCATACTTCGATAAAAGATCCAAAAATACAATCCGCCCAGTATATCTTTTCTCGATATCAACAAAAAACCGTTTATTATCATAACCGCTATATTTCGTCCTTCGAATGGTCTTCGATACGGTAAGATTGTAGTCACTGTGCCCAGGGGACTCTTTCCCTTAGAATATGATTTTTAGGGTCTTTTAACACCACATCTTTCTTATCTATGGTGCTTGTTGACGTTATATTATTATTTTTGGGGTAAAAAAGTAAAGTTAGAAAATATGGTATTATGGAGCGTATGTATGATAAAACAAAACCGACTTCACAAAAAACACTGAAAGGGATAAAATAAAACTTTTCACATGGCTCTAGAAGTCGGTGTCTGCAGGTCTGTTGACTGTGTTTATTTTGCCACCGACTTCTAGAGCCATGTGAAAAGTTTTATTTTATCCCTTTCAGTGTTTTTTTGTGAAGTCGGTTTTGTTTTTTTGTAAAAAGTTTTATTTTATGCTTTTCAGTTTTCGGGTCTAAAACTATAATATCTTTAATACCCATACCCACCCACAGTGACAGTCGGTCCCGTAATAGTATCATCGACGTAAAAAAGCGTACGAAATTTGCAGAGTTCTCTCAATTTCTCCAGGATCCCATCATCAGATCCTGGTATCCTTACCATGGGACCAGACTGACATCGTACTCTTTCAAACACAAAAAGAATTCCTCAAATCGGTCTATAACTGCCGGAGATATGAATTAACATACATAAAAAAAAATACGGTCGAATTGAGAACTTCCTCCTTTTTGGGAAGTCGGTTAAAAATAAGTTGCGCGGTTGAAAGTCCAAAGTTTAAGGCGCGTTGGAAAAGAACCGGCATCGGTACTTAACTGCGCCAGAAGAGGGTTACTTTTTCAGGTTCACTTTTTATAATAATTAACTAAAAACATGTATGTAGGTAAAATATCATTATCAAGAGCTCTGTCAAGCCTTCTGCCTAACTATGTCTGAGTCGGCCTCCGGTCTAAACGGATCTTATTACCAGTACTTTAGATGAACTTACTAACTATCTGACCTCCTCAATCTATTTACCTGAGCAACCCGATACCTCTTCGTAAGACTGATTGTCAGACTCTGGCTTTTAACTACCCATAACGACTGCCAAAGACGTTCAAATGACAGCCAAGTCCTACCAATCTAACATGACTACTTTTTCTATTACAGACTCGAATCTAGAGACTTCTTCTTTCTTCACAAAAACCACCTCCTGATCCAAACACACAAGGAAATAATATATAAAAAGTAGCCTAGATATAATAAACCATTTTTATATAAAACATATGATCTCACTCCGTTATCGCGTCGATAAGGCTTCGTAAACAACCGGCCATTTATAACGTACATTAAGCTTTTATCTGACTTCAAGAGTCGTCTTGTGCTTATCAGTAGCTAGAGTTTGTCCCCTGGCTCTGCTTGGTTTTGTTTTTTGTTGTACTTACTTAGTTTTGTTGAGAAAATCATAGATGGGCTTATGGTGTTTGTTTTCGTTGAGCTTTTCTCCTTCTGCAAAGGTATTTATGTGATTAAAGATATAAATTATTATTTGGATTTATAAATCAAAAATGTTATAGATATGCTGCTTGGTATCAAAACGATTCCGTACTCAGTGTTTGTGTTTTCCAAAAATAACAGAAACTAAGTATATGTGAACCAGATAGGTAAGAATTTGGTTCACATCAAAATAAATCTATATAAGTATCTATACATGATATAATAAGAGCTGGTACCTACTACTTAGTTACGGCAAGTTATCAAATTTCACAAAGCAGACTGGAGTCAGGTGTGTGGTGGTACACCCGCGTGCCTGAAGACACGTTACGTCAACACACATCGTTCATGGCTGCCATCTTACTAAGAACTGCTGTTGTATTTCTATGGTAAACGCCCTCAGGACGATTAGAGAGTACTCTGACACTAGTGTTTGTTTAGGTTTTAGAACCTAGACCTATTGTGTGCGAAAGAATCTTCTTCCTGTGTTGTGGGAATGACGGTCCTGACGGTATCTGACGTGGAATTATAGGTAACGACGACCGCAGACTGACGCAACATATTACTAAATAGTTACTACGTAATTGATGCTTCCCCGTTTCTGAGGTAAATTGGGTTGTAACGCTGAAAACTTCCAGAAGAGGACTGGTTTATGAAGGTTTAACAAATCGAAGGTTCAAAAAGCTCACAATTTTCATCTTATAGATATACCTACTAACAAACATAAGTACGCACAAGTTTTTGTATATAGAAGAGGTATACAAAATGCCCCAATTAGACCGGAGACAAGGAGCGATGTTGAAATAAACACGCCTGATAAACTTTGACTGGAGGTTGATAGCAAGACGGTTGTAACTAAGTAAGTAGGCAGCTACATACATGTTGAATATGATGTAAATAAACATAACTTTGTGTGTATAGACGTTTATTGAGAGCAAAATATACATATGAGGTACTTGTGAACAATGTTTCATATCATTCCTTAGAACTTATGAGAGTGAAAAACCGCAAAATACAATTAAATTGCAATACAAAAAACATACCAAGTAAAATTTTTGACCTTAGAATTTTCATGAACACTTTGACTGTTAAAAGAAGAAAAATACTCAGTGTGTGCTTGTTTTGATAAGACAGAAAGAAAGAAAGAAGATACATATAAGCACATAATTATTTGCATGAAGTTAACGCATAGGTAAGCAACATAAAATGTAATTAGGAAAACGTCAAATAATTTAAATTAAGAACAACAACAGATAATATACAAAAAATAAGTAAATTAGGCAGAATATGCGTCATAGCAACAATAAACAACCCCTGTACAATGCTGCCTCCCTTTCCTACATACAAGTCGAACCCCTGATTTTCAGCAAATATACATATTTTCAGTGTCAGTTACAAATAATCTCTTCCTTTACATTTTTTTTCAAAGTTAAAACATTCTTTAGTCTTAAAAGTGACCCTCCCTTTAGTCATTCATTATAATGTAAATTCCAAGTGAATTAAATAATCTTCGGAATTGTATTCTACTACTCTTAAGATCTGTTTTAATATTTCACAGACATCTTCTTACATTATTATTACCTTAGTTCCACTAAGCAAAACAAACCTTTAAAGTAACAAATGACTTATCAATATCTACCTCGAGTACAATATCATCCATTCTCATGACCATTTGTCCCGACACACTGCGATCCATTACAATACAAAGTCCGACGCACTTTTAACTTGTAACACATTGGTATAATTTATTCACTTGTTTTTCACTTCACTGGCACTTATTATATGTTCTTTTGTTTTCCCTCCCTCCCTCTCAATCTCATTATAAATTAGCCTCTGAAATTCCACTGAGATTGTAACCTGCCAGTCAGTAGATTGACATAGAAGTCGTTACGATTTTCTATAGCTCTAACAGCTTTAGACGCAATGGTTCTCTTTCTAAGAATAAAGAAGTAGGAAGGCACTTGGCAAAAAAATCACCACCAACCCCTAAACGACCACCAATACCGTCAGTTTGAACTTAACTGGATTGACAAAACGTTCTTAAGATGCTTTATATAGGTAACCTTAAGCTTGGCCCTATACTGGCCTAGGGTTAAATGATACACTTTTGCTGTAAGTTCACCGTATCACCCCAGGTCAGACATACAGACTGTATTGTTCCATGATAATATAAGCTTTGCTTTTTATATTATCTACCAATGAGGTCGATGTTGTTTTTGAAAGGAATTGCTTACTATGATTATTTTTGTGTTGTGGCCGTGAAAGTTGTTGTCGTTGATTTGATTATTGTTAATATTTTTTATGCTCTTTGTTTGATTTCAAAGCATTCAATTCAAAATGGAGATCTTGTCTTTATCTTGGATTGTAGATACTTATTGATCGAGACATATACCTACTTATGTCTTGGCTGATAAACGCATCTTATCGACCATATCTTGACCTGACAGTATCTTGTACCTAGATTTTTTTTTTCATATATAGCAATGCAGCGAACTTACCCACCTATCTGAGAAATAGGATACCTATCTCTGTCTTAATGATGCCTGGAATGATGGAAGTTGTTAAGTGTAAAATTAATTACTTACTCCACAAGTCCCTATCTCAAGTCATTGACTTGCATAACGACGATATCTTCCTTATTATGAAGAAATAAACAGTGTTATAGTCTTTCCCAGGCTCCAATTATAATTATCTCCTTATTTACAAGTAAGTTAGGGTAATATACTTACCTACAAACAGGCACTCTGACAACCAGTCTTACCAAGAGTTACCGGGTTGCTTCTGTGTTGCCCAATGTGTCCTAACAGCTGCACAGCGGTCTTAGACCTATGTGGCGCCTCTGACAATGCCGTGAGCGTGACGAAATATTGGGCCTCCTCAATTTAAATTTAATTTGACTTGCCATCGACTCGCTAGGAAGAAAGTCGGGTTGCTCAACTATCTGGATTGAGGGGGTCAGATAGGCAGACGCTACATGTAAAACACTGGTCAGCTGCATCCTGTTAAACTGAATGCCGACACCAACAAACTTAAGAAAAGGCTAGGCAGATGATGATGATGATGAGATACATTTCTGCATATGTAAGCGAACAGTTAGGGATTTGGAAGGTAAGTGTAATTCCACTTACCTCGTGACTTATAAGTGCATTTTATAGCGTCAACTTAGCAAGTTGCTGCATAATAACCGGACCTAATTTAGGGGCGCGAATTATACATGAGCTTAATTTAATGGTGATCTCAGTCATCTAGCATGTCTTCTTCCTTTTTTTAAATATCATAAGAGTAAAAGTAAAAGCAAAATTAAATACTCTCAAGTGAATTCAAACATTCATAATATTTACTTTTCATGGCCATCTGTTGGTAAATAATTGAAAACTTCTGTACAATAAGCGACATCTATTGGATTGACTAAATAACTTAAAATTACAAGTAAACAAAACATCCACTAGATGGCATGAACATAGTCTTATTTAATGACAAGAGATGGCGTTGTTTCAAAAAAGTATCCTCAAAACATCCTCCTGGGTGTGAGAAAACAAAACATTATTTTGCAGTAGCGAATACGAGATGGCGCTCTGCTAAAATAAATTATGCGCACAACAGCCGCTATAATATGGCACTGGTCCGGGACAAATCACATAAAAAATATTTTTGTAAACAGACATTACGGTTCCTATAACCATTCACCACTGTTTATCCGCGGTAAATACATTACAGTACTTTCTTGTAACATCGCGTAGGTTTTAGAAACTTTCACAAAGCAGCCCGGAGTTGGAAGTTGGTGATTGATACACCCGTGCATCGGAGAGCACGTTAATGTCGGTCCTGCGC
Source organism: Heliothis virescens (assembly GCA_002382865.2). Lineage (NCBI taxonomy): Eukaryota > Metazoa > Arthropoda > Insecta > Lepidoptera > Noctuidae > Heliothis > Heliothis virescens. The sequence goes on from NWSH02000537.1 coordinate 10,413,706, forward strand.
CTGATCTCTCTCCGGTCGTGTCGGATTGCCGTTCCATCGGGTTTAATGAGAGTGAGGGAATAGGGAGTGCACCTGTATCTGCGCAAATGCTTGTGCACTATAATATGTCCTGCGCAGCTAGCTGATCTCCTTATATGAGAACAGCCGCCGTGGTCGATAATCGGCTAGGAGGCCATCATCATCATGTTACAAGAAGTCCATGGTTTTATACTGCTTCTTCAGATTACCAATAAAAGCTACAAAATAAAGAACCAACATTACTTCTATCATTTTATTCATAGTTTACACATTACATGCCTATCTGACTCCTTAACAACGAAGATACAATGATAGAATAACAAAAAAAACATCAAAAAGAAATGCAACACAATATGACGCCACAATGTACAGTTTTCAAAAAAAGAGATTTAAAAAAATGCACTTACAAGCTAAAGGTCACTTCAAAAGACATTTTAGATAAATTTTGATTAGCACACACTAGCCCTTTCTTCATTTAGATTCATATTTTTAGCATATTTTCAAAGACCAAGTCACACTCATTATGTAGGAATATTTTCTTTATTGTATTTAATTAGACTTATTAATTTAAAAACATTCAAAATCTTATATTATGTACATCCAGATTATAGAAGATTATGTACAAGATTTATTTGTTCTGTATTCTACACATTAACATTTATGGTCTTACTACAAACAAGTTAAACACGCGTTCATCACGTGTTTAAAAAAAATCTCCATACAAAATTTTCTTAAACACATGACGATCGCCTGTTTAACTTTTTGGTAGTAATACCCTTAGGTTTCAACATGAATGTTTTGGCAAGTGCGGACCATTAAGTCCGTATATGTTATTTAGTCTATAGTTCTTAATGGTTATATTACTAACATATATAGCAAATTAATTGCACTATTCGCATAGTTTGCGGTTGATATTTGGCCAAATACAGATATTGGTATTATATTTAAGCCCAAAATGAGGGTATTATGTATGTTTATCATCTGTATTTAAACATTAAATTACGCTCGACACATTCGCGAACACAGCTTTACACTTATTAATAAAAACACCGTAATATTATCTAAATAGCTGTCAAAAATTAAAGAACTAGTGTGTGCTTCGTATTAGAAAAAAACACAAATACTATATATAACGTCAGATTGGATTATGTTAAATTTTCAACATTTATTTACTACATAATTCCAGTATTTTCCTTAATTTTATATATTAACGACCATTCATACGAATTGCTCCCCTATCGTAGAGATCATTAACAAGTGAATATATCACTGATTTTTTGTTAATAATAATACATTAAAATATACACCATGTACTTCAAGATCCAATTATTTAATAGTTGACACGAGTTATGCAAAAGTAAGCCAAACTTCCATAGAAATAAAGGTTACTTTCCCATTCGTTTTGCAAGTGTTATAGTACAGATAACACAGTCATACCTCCCAAAATCTGTCAAATTTACCAATCGAACATTAACCTTCCACTATTGCGATAAGGTTGAAAATTTATTGAAGAAATTTGACAGAACGAGGTAGGTCAATGTGCTGGCTTCTGTACAATTAGTTTATCTTAGCATTGCCTAATCAAACACTACATATTTTTACATAATCTCATTCATAGCCAGAATCAGAACTTTAGAATGTATTTTAGCCTTTGAACATGAAATGAAATACATGGAACACCATAACTATGGGACTGAACATCGCGCGGATCGTTGCGCAGAAACCATTTTTGTAGAAGTAGCATAGTAGAAGGAGAACAAGTAGGTTATCTTCGTACACCTTCATATCTTCGTACCGTCTTGTATGTGTGCGTCATAATATCTATGCGTAACCTACTTTCTCTCTTTTTACTATGTCAGCGGGTTGCTTAGACGAGAGCTACGGCTTTCATGCGCGTGCTTGCGCGAAGTCAGATGGGAGCCGCCATTAAGTTTGGCGTGTACTATACCAATCCTTATTATCTTACCATATTTACCAAATATATAGGGATTAAATACAATTTGAATAGTGCATACAGATATGCAATACATTAATTTTTACAAACAACTTTTGTATATTTTGCTCTGTTAATAATTTTATTTTGAAAATGGGGAATGTCGGATAGGAACGGAATGCTGATAAATCATAATTTTATAGTAGATAAATTGATCTCCTGGAACAAATGTTTTTAATTCATCTGTATCACAAAATCTATTTATTATGTAATAATTCTTTATTTTATCTCAACAAACTTGCACATAATCAAATTGTACTAACCTATACTTGAACGACATCAAATATCTAATGAGAATGTCAATGCAATTAAGAAATAAACGACCATTATTTTATAGAGCAATCTTAATTTCTAATTTTGTGACGCCCTTAGTCAAAAAAACAAAATACTGTAAAAATCATGATTCAATCATAATAGTTATTATATTAAAGGAACATAATATGTCAATTTTTAAAAAGCAAAAATTAAGAAAAAGCTATTAAATTGCAATGATTTTATTGATCTACCTCACTTATCGTTACCGCATTAGTTTTTAATACATTACGAAATTACTTAGCAATTTACAAAGTCAAACCAAAATTAATTAAAAATAAATAACAAAAGACATGATCCTTATTATATTGTTCACGATAGTAATTAAAACGTAAAATTAGCTCACTTTGGCTAAAAATCGATTTTAAATCGATTACAAATTTAATTGATGACGTTATCAATACTATATTCACAGAAATGACATGTTACACAAACCCTTATATCTAAATGAGACCATATACAATTGAATACCAATTTAAATTCTATAAGATATACTTAGCTACCTATATTATCATTCTTTTAGAGTCAGAAAGTCTTTGAACTTTAAAGTGTTACTATAAATACCCGAATCTTCAACAATTTTGGCTACATTCCATTTTTACAGAACAATTTTTAAATATGAAATACTTTTTTTATGTACAGACGACAGCACATCAAGTTACCACAATCTGTCAAATTTCTGCAATAGATTTTCAACCTTATCACAATGGAGGTAGGTTAATGTTCGATTGGTAAAATTTGACAGATTCGTATACGTTGACCTGCTGTCGTCTGTACAGTCGACTGCAGTGTACACAAAACTGTCAAATTTCTGCGATCGATTTTCAATCTTAGCACAATAGTGGAAGGTTAATGTTTGATTAGTAAAATTTGACAGATTTTGGGTACATTGACTTGCTGTCGACTCCACGACTTGTAATAACATTTTTCAAAGAAAAGTTTCCAGTCAAATTTAACCTGATACTGAGATAAGTAGGGTATTAAGTATAAAGTAAGTATTTATGTAATAGATATAAGTTTAGAAATCAGTCGCAATATCAACGTTTACGAAGTACTTTACGAATTTATTTATATTCATACACTTTATTTAATACGACCTTTTGGTTAACCCATTGACTGTCGCAGTTTGCGCCTCAGGACCGAGGCTTAGTTTATTAATGCATTGGCGTTCTGAGGGTTAATTCGCGATAACATTTGGCATAAGCTGTCATAAGTTAAAAATGCCTGAGTTATGCATTCTCAGACAATATTACCACATATCAATGAACTATTATTATAAGCCAAATATATCGCGACATATTTATTTAACGATATTTGTCATAAACTTTACGAATAACTCCGCACATTCCTTACAAACTATTAACACCAAGACCTTCATTTTAGAAAAATTCTCAAGTCCACTTCATCTGCTATCGCAGTCATATAACACTTACACATTTGTTTTAAGGCTTACTAAGCAGTGGTATAAACAGGGTTTTAGGTCACGAATAATATATTTCTTTGATTAAATTTTGCTTACAAAAATAGCAACGTATCATCTGCAGCTAAGCATTTAAATTCCATACTATATAACTTTTAAATTGTAAGCTTTACATCTGACAATACTATAAAATGCCTCTGTAACGCTTAGCATAACCAATATAATTTGTACTTTATAGAATTTGACAACCGCACACTGCGTACACCACTGAATTTAGCAAGTTTTGATTCACTTCACTAACACTAAAGCGTCACTGCCGCGTCACCTCAAGTGTCAATTTTCACGTATAATGAGGATCTTTTTAAAGTCCCAGGATCATTCTGGCTCCGCGAACATAAATGAGAACTTTTCGTGGCTGGTGGGGACGATGACGCGGGCCTCGATGAGGGATTGGACGACCCAGGTTGTGGAGACGAGGGGGACGTTGTCCTGGTTCGCTTTGTTCTGGACTTCGTGGGGGCAGTCCCACTCGGTGACGAGGGCGAGGGCTCCGGACATGTTGAGGTCCTCCTCGTTGACGACGCGCGTGGTGGCGCCCGCCAGGGTGCACACGCGCTCCCAGAACTTCACGAACGTGTCCTGGTCGCCGCATAGAAGGATGATCTTGTCTTTGAAGAACGTTGCGTTCCGTCTGCCCGATTGTGGGACCTGTGGACAAATATTTATTGAAACAAAACCGACTTCACAAAAAAACACTGAAAGGGATAAAATAAAACTTTTCACATGGCTCTAGAAGTCGGTG
>NWSH02000537.1:10419264-10442381 GCA_002382865.2 Heliothis virescens
AACAAAAATACGACCTTTTGAGCATTAACCCCATGACTGTCGCAGATTTGCCACAACTTCCTCAGCGACCGGAGGCCTTAGTTAATACTTAAAATGCCATTGGCGTTCTGAGGGGTTAACCTATCGCGATAAAATTTGGCATAAGCTCAGTCAATAAGTTAAAAATGCCTGAGTCTATGCATTCTCAGACCAATATTACCACATTATCCAATGAACTAATTAATTTATAAGTCCAAAATATATCGCGACATACTATTTATTTTCTAACGTATTTGTCATAAACTTTACGAATAACCGCACCCTTAAATATAATATTAACACCAACGACCTTCATTTAGAGAAATTCTCAAGATCCACTTCATCTTGCTATCGAGTCATATAACATTACACATTGGTGTTGTAAGGCTTCCACTAACTGCATTGACGTCCTAACAGGTTTAGGTCACGAATAATATATTTCTTTGATAAATTGTTGCCTTACAATAAACTAGCAAGTATCATCTGCCCAGCTAAGCATTTGAATTCCCTATTATATAACTTTTAATTGTAACTTTACATCTGACCAATACTATAAAAATGCCTCATTAACGCTTAGCATGAACAATATATTTGTTACTTTATAGATTTTGAATACGCACATGCGTACACACTGAAACTTTAGCAAGTTTTGATGCATTCACTAACACTAAAGCTCACTGCCGCGTCACCCTTCAGTGTCAATTTTCAGTATAATGAGGATCTTTTTAAAGTCCAGGACTCTTCGGCTCCAGCGAAACATAAATGAGTAACTTTTTCGTGGCTGGTGGGACGATGACGCGGAGCTCGAGAGGATTGGACGACCCAGGTGTGCGGACGAGGGGGACGTGTCCTTGGTTCGCTTTGTTCTGGACTTCGTGGGCGGCAGTCCCACTCGGTGACGAGGGCGAGGGCTCCGACACTGTTGAGAGTCCTCCTCGTGCACGGACGCGCGCTGTGGCGCCCGCACAGGGTGCACACGCGCTCCCAGAACTTCCGAACAGTGTCCTGGCGTCGCCCGCATAGAAGGATGATCTTGTCTTTGAGACGTTGCGTCCGTCTGCGATTGATGGGACATGTGCGACATAATTATTATTGAAACAAACCGATCGTTCACAAAAAAAACACTGAAAGGGATAAAATAAAACTTTTCACATGGCTCTAGAAGTCCGGTGTCTGCACGTCTGTTGACTGTGTTATTTTTGCCATCCCGACTTCTAAGCCATGTTGAAAAGTTTTCATTTTATCCCTTTCAGTGTTTTTTTGTGAAGTCGGTTTTGTTTTTTTGTAAAAAGTTTTTTTTATTTTATGCTTTTCAGTTTTCGGGTCAAAAACTATAATATCTTTAATACCCATACCCACCCACAGTGACAGTCGGTACTGTAATAGTATCATCGACGTAAAAAAGCGTACGAAATTTGAAGAGTTCTCTCAATTTCTCCAGGATCCCATCATCAGATCCTGGTCTCCTTACCATGGGACCACACCGACATCGTACTCTTTCAAACACAAAAAGAATTTCTCAAATCGGTCTATAACTGCCGGAGATATGGATTAACATACATTAAAAAAAAAAAATACGGTCGAATTGAGAACCTCCTCCTTTTTGGGAAGTCGGTTAAAAATTGTATATGCATGTAACATAAAAGATATTATAAACAGTAAATAAACTTGAAAGTCAACTCAGTCTATTATCAGCAAGAAATTACGTTCGAAATTTTTCAAAAATATCTGCGAAATTGCAACCTTTTTGCACGAACATATGCTAACAGTAGACTTACGTTTGTTGTTTGCGAATAAAGTGCGCTAATAATTTTTCTGGAATGTTGCCGTATGATAAAATAGCTTTGAAAACTCATGGATTTAATTTTTTTATTATCATTTCTGTTAATTAATTAATACGTTTTTATGAACGCTACTTCGAATAACATCATTTGTCTAAACATTTCTTCTATTAACCAGCATTTAATCAAACACAATCAAAATATAAACTCACCCAATTAATAAACCTCTGTTTCAGAATACTCCATCCGGCCGGCAAAGCGAAGGAGTCCACATCACGCAGAGTGTTGTCGATGCAGCTCATGATGACCCAGCCGTGTGAAACGGAACGTATGTCCGCGGCTAAGCATTGTATGTACTTGGCAGTTAGGCACGGACGGGGAGCGATTAGCTTGCACACCGAATATTTGTTCTTTGGTACGTCGTCGAAATGGCTGGGAAAAAAGATTTTTTAAGTATTTTTTAACAATGTAGGCACCTATATTCAGGATGTAATCGAATTGGAAATTAGGTAGTAATGATGATACTGCCCTTTGCCAAATATGTTGGGGTTGGCTTCCAATCTCATCAAATGCAGCTGAGCACAAGTGTATCATATGGAGCTAATACTTATCTGACCTCCTCAGCCCAGATATCCTGGGCAATCTAATACACTTAGTAAGACTATTAGACTTTCTGGCTGTGTGTGTGTGACTACCCATAATGACAACAACAGGCATAATTTTTTAAATACACTTACCCTTAACACCCCGCTTTACCCTTAATATCTTCCATTCAATCCTACATTATATATTTTTTTTGTCTACAAATATATCTACTCTATATAAAGCTTTAACTATTTTGTATATTACAGTGGGAACATAATTCACACATGTATTATGTATACCTATAGACAGTTCCTCCGCCAGCTTCCAGCTGTTCCTTCAAGCGTTCCTTGTTGAAGGGTCGGTCACAGAACTCCAGGTCCTCAGTATCAGTGCCAGCCACTGAAGAGGTGGTCTCTCCATCCTCTTCCGAGGAGTAGTGGCGGGTGTCCTGGCTTTGGGTTGCCTGGATTATAGAAAATGTAACGAATTAATTAAAAGTATTGTATAGGTACTTTATAATCTGTAGAGGAAGAATAAGCTTAGCACACTATCTGATTTTTCGCGCGTATACTACGCTCCATTTTGCTACGTACATTTCGCGCGGCAAAATATCTGTCGTGCGGTTCCACATGTGCTTGAACCCATAGTTGTCAATTTTTTGCTGTAGCTCTAACGAAACGAGTTTTGTTTTGAGTAAAATTCGAGCAAAAAATCGGTCATACAAAAAGCAAAAAACTCGTCCTCGCCTTCCTGCCCTGTTCTCAATTCTATTTGGGGTCCGCGTAATAAGCTTCCATATTTCTGCTCCCACTTCTCCCTGTCACTAGTCATACTGACAATCACTCCCATCTTACTCATGTCTTCGTATAAAATTGTATGGTATTTATGGGCCTTAGATGCCTGAGATAAATAAAATAAAAAAACCTGCTTAATTTCAGGCTAACCTTATCAGTAGTAGTCCTGGTCCGCCTAGGCGTTTCCGTGCAAGTCAGCAAGAAGTGCAGTCCGGCGAAGAGTTTGCTATCCGGCTCGGGTATCGGGCCGAGCTTAGAGACTGTATCCTCGTCGTTCTCGAACTTCGTCAGTTTGGAGTTCTTCTTGCCTATTGTGTGTTTGGCGGCGCCTTTTAGCTGGAAAGGACCCGCTGGGAGAGAAACGGATTTTTGTTTAATGCGTGGCTTGGCCATATACTAATAGGTAAAAAAAAGAGCTCGTGGCTAAGTCAAAGCCGCGCGGATCAACCGATCATAAGGTTAAGCAAAGCTTGGCGCGGTCAGTCCGTGGATGGGCGACCATCTTGTCATAACGAGTTCTTCCGTGTTTCGGAAGGCACGATAAATTGGTAGGTCCCGGCTGTCGTTTGAATATCTTTGGCAGACACTCTGGGTAGTCAGAAGCCAGACAGTCTGATAACCAATCTTACCATGGGGTATCAGGTTTCGCCGACCCCAACGTAGTTGGGATAAGGCTAGGCAGATGATGATATGAAGTTTGCTCTTCCGTAGNGGTCCCGGCTGTCATTTGAACATCTTTGACAGTTGTTACGGGTAGTCAGAAGCCAGAAAGTCTGAAAACCAGTCTTACCGAAGGGTATCTGGTTTTCGTGGGTTGTGGAGGTCAGATAAGCAGTCGCTCCATGTAAAACACTGGTCCTCAGCTGCATCCGGCTAGACTGGAAGCCGACTCCAACATAGTTGGGAAAAGGCTAGGCAGATGATGATACTAATTGGTCAGTAACATGTATATTTCTCATGACACCTAACTAGGAAGTTTGAGATTGGTTTTTATTCAGAATCAGTAGTTTGTTCATTGCAAAAAAATATATAGGAACATTATATTCAGGTTCTTGAAAATGTGTTAAACTGTCTTGTGATTAAATAATAGAAGAGTGCATAAACTGGCTGGGAGAGGTTAGCAAGTCAATATTTTCTGTCTTGTATAATTGTTAACCGACCAAATACAAGTAAAGAATCAAAATGTTTTGCTTTTTTAGGCTGAGGCCAAACGAGCGTAAAATTTTGAGTCGTGAGTCGCAGAATTTCGGTCGCAGAAAATCGTTACAAACAAAAAAGATAACTCATTTTGTGTTGCCGTGTGAATCAAATAGGACTTTACAAAGTCCTATTTGAAACCGAATGTAGCAGATTTTCTGCGACCGAAATTCTGCTACTCACAACTCACAAAATTACCTACGCTCGTTTGGCTTCACCCTTAGACTTTTATGTTTTTTTGTGTAGGCTTTATTAAGTTCAACTAGTATATATCACCTTTAACCCCGTCGATCTTCCTAGGCGTCCGTTGCACCTCGGGTTCGACGCCGGCCACCTCCTCCAGTCGGGCGGGCGGCGCGGAGTTGCTGCTCTCACTCACCGAGCTGCTCTCACTGCCTAAACGCTTGCGGGCAGCCGGCGTGGTCTTCGCTTTGGAACCTACACGATAAAAAAAATATATACACTCATATTAAACTCAAAATTATTGAGATGGCAGAAAAGCACTTTTTGAATGTCAAAAATCACACATAAACGTATTTGATGATGGCGTCCTAGCCGATTATCGGCCGCGGCGGCTGTTCTCATATAAGGAGATCAGCCAGCTGCGCAGGACATATTATAGTGCACAAGCATTTGCGCAGACACAGGTGCACTCCCTATTCCCTCACTCTCATAACCCGATGGGACGGCAATCCGACACGACCGGAGAGAGATCAGGTGCAGGACCGACATTAACGTGCTCTCCGATGCACGGGTGTATCAATCACCAACTTCCAACTCCGGGGTGCTTTATGAAAGTTTCTAAATTCCACAAAGCGATTTCGGCCCGTCCCGGGAATCGAACCTGAGACCTCGTGCTCAGCAGTCGGCTATGCGACAGCTAGACCAACGAGGCGAGAGGTCAAATGAGCTACTACCGTGGGGGGGAGACGTAGTCTCGAATCTCAGTATTTGCGTAAATAAGTTACAGATTATAAACAAGAAAATAGTTGAATTCGCGAACGAAGGGCACGCAATTTGTAATGAGTTCTCGACCCAGACAAAAATAAACATGATGATGAAATGTACATATTTATTCGAGTAGGTGCCTGATTTTCAAGACTATCTAGGTATAGAAAATTGTATTCAAACAATACCACTGCAATAGGCTACTGTATCCTACATAAATAATCAAACAAGCTAACAAATCTACAACATACATAGATATGAAATTAGATATTTACATAGATAAGTGATAAATACTACAAATACTCGTAATATTTGCTTCCATAGTGTTTATTTATCAAACACTTGAGATATGCATGTTACTAAGTACTTGAAGACAGTCGTTATGTGAATGCTTATCTGACTACTTGACCTACCCTAAAGACCCTATCACAGAAGCGGATGCGCTCATCGACGTGGCCTTGAAATACAACTGAAAATATCGAACAACGACATTTGAAAAAACACATGAAAAATTGTTTTACCCTAAAACCATACCCAAAGGGTAAAAAAAAACATAAAGCATTTATTCAAAGTAGGCTGAAAACAGCACTTTTCGAACGTCAAAATAACATAAGACAGCCCCAAAAACGCCCGCCCTTCACCACTTCCTATGTGTTTTTGCTGGGAAGAAGAAGTGGCGCAACAAACTCCCCAGCAACACATGTCTGTCTATTAGATTTTAAGAATCTTAATAAAACATTGAGATTAAACAGGACCCTATTACTAAGACTTCGCTGTCCATCTTTCACCAAGCTGTATCTCTTGAACCACGATAGCTAGAGAGCTGAGAATTTTCACAGATGATGTATTTCTGTCGCCGCTTTCACGACACCCTAAAACTGTAGTAAAATAAGATTTTTCGGAGGCTGCCTTATAACAAACGTAATTTTTATCGATAACCTTTCGTGTAGAAGTCCGACTTGCACTTAGCCGTTTTATTTATCATATACCTAAACTTCTAGACTACCACACCACATCACATAAGATTCATGAGTGCCCAAAAGATTGTACAGCCGACAGCAGGTCAACCTGCCCGAATCTGTCAAATTTTACCAATCGAACCTTTCACTTTTGTGACAAGGTTGAAAATCAATTGAAGAAATTTGTCAGATTGTGGTAGGTTGATCTGTACTGTTTTAATGAAACCACATCACTTTTACATATTGAGCACAAACCTGAGATGCCGGAGGTGGATGCTTTGGGACTCTTGGGCGAGGCGACACGCTTCCGCGCGCTCGAGCTGCCCTTGTCGCGGCTGCGGGCGCTGCGGGGACCCTACAATACAAGACAAACAGTCAAACTAAATCATATTACAATACATAAATATTATAAGCTGATGCAAAGGAAATAGTAGATATAGTATTTAAAAAAATACCCTCGAAATAAATCTTCATTTAGGGAAAGAATATCGATTGTTTTGTACAATTTACAATATGAGTCGTAGCATGACTGGGGCTGAGGTAACAGTGATCTATTGCGGATTGGCTCCTTCAGTAATCGCGCTTGGTCTTCGTTAAAGTAAAGTTTATCACGTAAATACCTGTATAATATTATCGAGGTCCAGTTCCCTGTTGTGCCTGCGTCGCGGCGTGGCGGGTGCTGACGGTGACCTAGTGCGAGCCGACTCCTTCAGTGACCGCGCCTGGTCTTCGGTAAGGTAAAGTTCGCTAGCTGTTACCATTACTAAGGTATCGCTGAAATAAAAATGTTTATTTATATTTAGGTGTTAGTACTTTTACGCTGTATTAATTTGGAGAATCTCAAAACCAATTCAAATTATCAAAGAAACAACTAATTAAATTATTTTCGCAACAAAAACTACTAAATAATTTCGAACATATTTTATGAATAACTTACCCATCAGTAGTACACTTATAAGTAATAGTCCCACAATCATTTTCCTCGACTCCCAACACCAACCCAGGCTCATAATTCTGTTCTTCATCAACCATAGCATAAACGGACTGCCCTTCCAAAGGCAAGGTCTTCATATCACCGAAGATAATAAAATCATCCAACAACACCTTACTTTGTCCATCATCAAATTTGATCAAGTATTTATTTGGCTCAGTAATCTCCAAAACTTTGCCGGAATAGTATCGTTTATCCACCCATTTCGCTAATACAACTGTGTCAGGAGCATAACCCGGGTATTCGGGCTTTACAACGGCTTTTTCTACTGGTGTGGCTGGTCGTGGCGATGTGGGACGGCGTTTGGTCTTCAATTTGCTCACAGATTTCGGCGTAGCAACCAGAGAAGATAAAGGTTTCTCATCTTTGGGGGACTTTACTGGAGATTCTTTCCCATTTTCGCCGTTAGTTGGCACCATTTCGGGAGAATTCATTCCGTGCATGTATTCCGGTTCTTCAGGTTGAGTAGGTAATAATGCTCGTTTTGTTTTCCCGGCTATATGCCGTCGACCTCGAACCCGAGTTTTCTTCAAAGAGCTTTTTGGAGTAGCCTTATCGCATTTGCTAACTTCCTCTGGGCTGGCATTGCCATTGCTCATAGTACTATCATTAGAAACCGATGTTTGGATGCCTACGGAAACTTTATCATCACTCAATCCTTCATCAACTGAAGACTCCCTGATATGCGAGAATATGTCTTGTAGTTTCTTCATTAAGGCTTCGTATCCCTTAACAGATGTTGTTGGGTTCGCGATGGATTTCCGCGGAGGTTGGGGTACTACGAAATTGCCATCACTGGTTCTGTTACTAGATGTTGAGGTCGAACTGACTGTTGACGCGAAAGAGGTCCTATTCGGCAAATTAATCATTCCACCACTGGTAACACTTGATGGTGAGTTACTGACTGATACATCAGCTAAGTACGGATCAATTGTGAACCTTTTGGAGATCCTCTGGTATTCCCTACACATGTCCATTCCGAGATCGTTGTCCGTCCGAACTACATAAAGGGACAGAAATTCGTTCTCCTCATTGTGACTGATATGGACGTCAAACACTGGGATTTGGGGAGTATTGATTGGCAAGGAATGTCCATTAGCCAAAGGAGAAATAGTTGACGGGGTAGCATTGTTACTTGATCTGAATGACTCATTCTTCCCTCTTTTGTTCTTCCCAGCATTTAGTTTCGTCATATCAGGGGTACTATCACTGTCCTCGGCACTTGTCATCTTGCCATCTAAAATCTCGGTCGGAGTGGACGAGTTTCCGTTGGAAAGTTTCGAAATCAATTTCGAGGCCATTGTGGGCATCGGTTCTGGGCTCTCCAAGTTTAGTGAACCAACGCTATCAGTACTTTCTTGGTCCGTAGTTTTCCCTATATTGTAATCTTTCGGAATGATTTGGGAGAAGTTGCCCTGATCCGAGTACTTATACCCTTCACTTCTAGGTGCGCTTATTTTACCTGGATTAATATCTTCTGTCCTATTCCTAACAAGCACTGGATCGCTGTTGCTGGGAGTTTTTGCTTTATCGTCTGATTCTGGCGTTGGCGAAAGTTCTAGATGGAAACCTTGGGAGTCATCAAGTTCCGAGTTCTCTTCAGCGATCGTTTCTGGAACTTTCGGTGGAGGTATTTCTGTGACGAACTCTATGCTCGGTCGTGAGCTCGAACTATCAGAGATAACTAGGACTTCTTCCGCTTTGGCCAATTCGGGTTGTATTTTGCGGGGAGTTTTCCGGGATTTAGTGATGTCCACACTGGCTGGACGGGATTTCGGGGTCTTTGGTGTTTTGGGTTTGGATAATTCTGCGCTGTTGCTGCGTTTAAGTCTCCTAGGGCTTGACCGTAGGGGAGTCCGTACGCGGGAGGTGGACGGGAGCTCCAGATCTTCGAGCTTCCGTTTGGGGGCGCTGGTGATTTCAGACACCTCATTGTCCAAAGTTTGGGTGGAGACGGCGAACTCATCGTCAGTTAGCTCTAGTTTCTGTATCTTTGCGCTGCTGTCTGACGGGTCGTCTGACAGTTTCCTTTTAGGCTGCGCTACCGGTTCTTCTGTAATTAATATTTTTATAAATTAACATTTACTCAAGATTTTAGTTTTGCCTAGATATTGAAAGTTTTAAATTACATACCTTTCGCATCGGATGAAATAATATTGGTGTCGTCAGTTGCACTGCTGACGGTCTGAAAATATACAAATGTCGCATAAAATTTTCAAAACGCAAATTCTTTTTGTTCGTCTATTTGCTTGCATCCAAATAAAAATAACTCTGCTGTTAAGAAATTACATAAAATAAATTATAAGAAGACATTTGGCAACAAAAAGAAAAAATACAATTATGTAATAAGTTAACTAAACAAAAAAGGCTATTTACATTTTACACAGGGAATTTCAAAGAAATTGGTGAACAAACCACAATGTCATCATCGGGCTCATAAACAGGACTATCGGGGAACAGATTTTGTGAGTCATCGGTATTCTCCTTAGTCACTGGACCGTCCCCTGCTGAATCCACTATAGGAACCTGAGGGACTGCTTCTGAAAAATAAGCATACTAATTAAAAACAAATTTTGGACAGGCCTTCTTTAAGTCCTAAGTTCACAAAGAACAGAAACATCAGTTTTCTTAAAACAATTGTTTACTATGTATTTTCGAAGTAAACAGTTGTTTAAAGAAAATTAATATAAAATATTATTTTAAAACAAAAATCAACACAGGATGAAAAATAACCAACTGAAAAGGCAGAAATAAGTTAGAAAATCACAGTTGGAAGACTTTTCTATGGAACAGTTAGTTAGAATAAAAGAAGTCCCCTAACTGCGAGTTTTACTTACCTTAACAAGCAAATAAATATATTGAGTTTTGAATTCGAGTTTGAAGAGCCTGTTCGGAACACTTTCATATCATATCACACTTACACATAGGTACTCTAGCTTTCAACTGCATTGTCTTTTCAAATGATGTTTGACAAAAAAGAGCTTCATTCAATTCAAAACATAAGCAATGCATTTATTTTGTTTTTTTTTTTTANTTGGGTTCGCGATGGATTTCCGCGGAGGTTGGGGTACTACGAAATTGCCATCACTGGTTCTGTTACTAGATGTTGAGGTCGAACTGACTGTTGACGCGAAAGAGGTCCTATTCGGCAAATTAATCATTCCACCACTGGTAACACTTGATGGTGAGTTACTGACTGATACATCAGCTAAGTACGGATCAATTGTGAACCTTTTGGAGATCCTCTGGTATTCCCTACACATGTCCATTCCGAGATCGTTGTCCGTCCGAACTACATAAAGGGACAGAAATTCGTTCTCCTCATTGTGACTGATATGGACGTCAAACACTGGGATTTGGGGAGTATTGATTGGCAAGGAATGTCCATTAGCCAAAGGAGAAATAGTTGACGGGGTAGCATTGTTACTTGATCTGAATGACTCATTCTTCCCTCTTTTGTTCTTCCCAGCATTTAGTTTCGTCATATCAGGGGTACTATCACTGTCCTCGGCACTTGTCATCTTGCCATCTAAAATCTCGGTCGGAGTGGACGAGTTTCCGTTGGAAAGTTTCGAAATCAATTTCGAGGCCATTGTGGGCATCGGTTCTGGGCTCTCCAAGTTTAGTGAACCAACGCTATCAGTACTTTCTTGGTCCGTAGTTTTCCCTATATTGTAATCTTTCGGAATGATTTGGGAGAAGTTGCCCTGATCCGAGTACTTATACCCTTCACTTCTAGGTGCGCTTATTTTACCTGGATTAATATCTTCTGTCCTATTCCTAACAAGCACTGGATCGCTGTTGCTGGGAGTTTTTGCTTTATCGTCTGATTCTGGCGTTGGCGAAAGTTCTAGATGGAAACCTTGGGAGTCATCAAGTTCCGAGTTCTCTTCAGCGATCGTTTCTGGAACTTTCGGTGGAGGTATTTCTGTGACGAACTCTATGCTCGGTCGTGAGCTCGAACTATCAGAGATAACTAGGACTTCTTCCGCTTTGGCCAATTCGGGTTGTATTTTGCGGGGAGTTTTCCGGGATTTAGTGATGTCCACACTGGCTGGACGGGATTTCGGGGTCTTTGGTGTTTTGGGTTTGGATAATTCTGCGCTGTTGCTGCGTTTAAGTCTCCTAGGGCTTGACCGTAGGGGAGTCCGTACGCGGGAGGTGGACGGGAGCTCCAGATCTTCGAGCTTCCGTTTGGGGGCGCTGGTGATTTCAGACACCTCATTGTCCAAAGTTTGGGTGGAGACGGCGAACTCATCGTCAGTTAGCTCTAGTTTCTGTATCTTTGCGCTGCTGTCTGACGGGTCGTCTGACAGTTTCCTTTTAGGCTGCGCTACCGGTTCTTCTGTAATTAATATTTTTATAAATTAACATTTACTCAAGATTTTAGTTTTGCCTAGATATTGAAAGTTTTAAATTACATACCTTTCGCATCGGATGAAATAATATTGGTGTCGTCAGTTGCACTGCTGACGGTCTGAAAATATACAAATGTCGCATAAAATTTTCAAAACGCAAATTCTTTTTGTTCGTCTATTTGCTTGCATCCAAATAAAAATAACTCTGCTGTTAAGAAATTACATAAAATAAATTATAAGAAGACATTTGGCAACAAAAAGAAAAAATACAATTATGTAATAAGTTAACTAAACAAAAAAGGCTATTTACATTTTACACAGGGAATTTCAAAGAAATTGGTGAACAAACCACAATGTCATCATCGGGCTCATAAACAGGACTATCGGGGAACAGATTTTGTGAGTCATCGGTATTCTCCTTAGTCACTGGACCGTCCCCTGCTGAATCCACTATAGGAACCTGAGGGACTGCTTCTGAAAAATAAGCATACTAATTAAAAACAAATTTTGGACAGGCCTTCTTTAAGTCCTAAGTTCACAAAGAACAGAAACATCAGTTTTCTTAAAACAATTGTTTACTATGTATTTTCGAAGTAAACAGTTGTTTAAAGAAAATTAATATAAAATATTATTTTAAAACAAAAATCAACACAGGATGAAAAATAACCAACTGAAAAGGCAGAAATAAGTTAGAAAATCACAGTTGGAAGACTTTTCTATGGAACAGTTAGTTAGAATAAAAGAAGTCCCCTAACTGCGAGTTTTACTTACCTTAACAAGCAAATAAATATATTGAGTTTTGAATTCGAGTTTGAAGAGCCTGTTCGGAACACTTTCATATCATATCACACTTACACATAGGTACTCTAGCTTTCAACTGCATTGTCTTTTCAAATGATGTTTGACAAAAAAGAGCTTCATTCAATTCAAAACATAAGCAATGCATTTATTTTGTTTTTTTTTTTTACCCACTGCTGGGCACAGGCCTCCTCTCAAATTGAGAAGGATTGAGCGTTAATCACCGCGCTTGCTCAATGCGGGTTGGTGATTTCAGACTTTATAGTCCAGGTTTCCTCAAGATGTTTTCCTTCACCTTTTATCAGCCATTGGTGTCTAAGACATACTTAGAAAGTACATACAAACTTAGAAAAGTTGCATTGGTACAGACGACAGCAGGTCAACGTATACGAATCTGTCAAAGTTTACCAATCAAACATTAACCTACCGCCATTGCGATAAGGTTGAAAATCTATTGCAGAAATTTGACAGATTGTGGTAACTTGATGTGCTGTCATCTGTACTTGCCTGACCTGGAATCGAACCCACACACTCATACTTGAGAGGTTGGTGCTTTACCCACTAGGCCACCACGACTGATTATATTTTGTTTACATATATTAATTTGTCCAAACTTTTCCTCGACTATGTTGGATTAGCTTTTTGGTTAGAGGATAATATTAAAATAGTGGGTTACATCAATATCAACTATTTTTTTCACTTACAAAATAAAAATATACCTTAATAAAATCTATGGGTCTTACTACAAAAAAGAGAAACACACTTTCAACACACGTTTTAGAGAATTTTGTATGGAGAATTTTCTAAAACACGTGTTGAACATGTGTTTATCTTTTTTGTAGTAAGACAGTATATTCCTAATATGTCAATTATAATGGACAATAAAACAGAAAAATAATTATCAAAACAGTTTAACGGTCATTTCAAATAAAAGTGCAAGTGGTTTTGTGAACACTATCAAGGATGTTAAGAGGCCCAAATATTATGTTTGAATAAGCGATCGGCTAAACTTGTTCTTATTGAACAAGTTGCAACTTGTCTCAAATTCATTCTAATGTCTGGTGTATACCAAGGAGTTACTTTTTCAAGGTTATATTTAACTATTTTGGGCATTTTTTTATATATTTATACGAGTGAATATTTTTTTGAATTTGGAGTGTATGTGTTCCCTATGGAGTATTGTCATGTAACAATGGTCAAGATAGCAGTGTTTTGGGAATTCAATTAGAAGCAATAAGAAATAAATTATGGCATATAAATGATTGAGAATAAATCGCAGTTTGGTGTAACTCAATGTAGTCCAAGTAATTAAGTATTTATATAACGGATCAATAACTACATTTAGCAGACCAGTGATTATGTTTTGTGGGATTTATGTTACATTGTCACATAAAACTTAAAAAGTGTGCCTTTAAGGCAGCAACTTCTTTGATTAATAAGTCCTGGTTGGTGTTGGTGGTACCAATTTACATAATCTTACATCAAATTGTTCAGCGAATAATCTGATAATGCTAGCAACCAGACTCACACAATAAGTATACAACTATGAGGCATAATATTATGTTCTAACACTTAAATGTATGTCATGATACTAGCACTATAGACTACAACTTTCATTATAACCTTAAAATATAGCTACATCAATACAATTTCGTTTAGAAATATGCTTATTACACCGAATCATTCACACTACGAATATCCAAATCTACTTCTCAGAAGACATAACAAAAGCGACGATAAACGGAAACGTATTTGTAACTCAAAAATAGACACAAACCTTATTATTGATGTTTGTATTATAACCCGACCAAGAAAAATGGAACGATACTTTGGCGTGCAATTAACGCGATAGTCTATCACGGTCGCATGTCTAACGAACGTATTCATACGCAGTTACGGAGATTATAACATAATTTGTCACCAAAATATATTCAATATTTGAATAGATGTGAATAATAGCCAACAAAAGCTATACTTCTTATTGGATTGAAAGTTACATGAGACGTTTCAATTTTGGCTGGGTTATACGAACGAACGTCAAACATGAGCGTGAAAATAAAATGTAATTACTAAATGAATACTCCCGTTACCTGACTCAGATTGGTTACATTCCATTTCGACGATGTTATCCTTGATTTCTTCCATATTTTAATCAATCAAAAAGAGGTAATTTATCCAAAAGTGGCGCGAGTTATCACAGTAACATCTGTCACTTAGATTACGTTGATTCTCCGAGCATTTCTATGTAGATAACTAAATATATAATTAACACAAGCCAATAACTGGAACTTATACACGTTAGGATTATAACAAAACGCGGGAAACTACGAGAAAAATAATATTTTTGTAAATTTTGCGAACAAACCGACTAAGCAGACCGCTCGCTTGTTGATCCGGCCTGAGTTGCCAGAATGATACTTTCCAATTTCTACCACAGGCTTAATGGTTTTTGAGTTTTTGAAATGAAATTGTTGAAAGATAGACAGTAACAATAAAATTACTGATTTGCTATAATAAAATTTAATTTATTTCGTGAATGTGAATTTTTGCTTGTTTTGTGTTATTTATTTTTGGAATCGTCTAAATGTAAACAGTAGCAACACCAAAATGTTCGATTTGGACATAGGATAAAAGTGCGCGAAAATGAAAATACTGTTCAATTGAGCTTAAATTTTTGAAAGTTGTTATAAAATGGCAGCTAGTGGAAGAGCTTCCCGTTTATTAAAAGCGATGGATCGTTTAGCTTCGAAGACTACTTTTGATCATGGTACTGTGCTTAGCAAGGTATGTTTTTATTATATAACTAATCACTATTGATATTATTGTAATTTTGTGACTCACTTTCACACATATTCAATAGGTTACCATACTTTTTAGGGTTCCGTACCCAAAGAATAAAACGGGACCCTATTACTCAGCCTCCACTGTCTGTCTGTCTCTTGTATTTCTTGTTTGGTTTTAGTTGTAGGTAACAGATACGTTCATTTTTCAAATACTGGTATGGATCCGTTCGTGGGCGAGTCCAACTCGCACTTGGCCAGTTTTTAGTAAATTGTGACGACAGTTCATGAACACATTTTTATTAGGCATAAAGACCTGCCAATGTAACTTATGAAAGTCTAATTTGATGATCTCTCAAGCTATAGTAGTACATTTTGAAGACTTTTGGGTATAAATTCTAAAGTCAGTTCGAGGTTAAGTACTTTTTCTTTCTCCTCTATAAAACAGGTTTGATTTGAATAATAATAATAAACTTATATTATAAGTTAAAGCTATAGACTAAAAACACTATAGACTACTTTTATTCGGGTATTCCCAGTAGTTTCAGGGTTATTATTGAGATTGCATAAACAGCTCTTTTAGACGAAAATACGGTATAAAACCAGAGTTTAACTGGTTAAGGTAATCTATACATTGGTAGATACCACTTACGTGGTTACATAATTCATACACATAAAATGCAAACAGTTGTATCAAAATTCTCAAAATAATGCTGTAAAACGCATTAGTCTGATTGTCATCTGATAATATCAACTCTTTTATCTGTACAAGATAATCAGAAGGTAGTTTTTGAGGCGTCTTGTCTCTATTTGTTTATAATGATGCTGATTTCAATCTTTAATGATGGCTGTCGTATTTTTGTGGGTATATTCTTCCGCGGTCTACCAACCTAACAATTATTTGGTATTTTTTTTTACTTTTGATGGAAATAGAACTACCACGAATGTGTAAAATTGTTCTGCTTAAGTACGTATGTTTTGACCTGCTAAGCTCAGTTTACTCATACCTAATCGAACTTGAGTAGTGGTTCAGAGTGGTTAAGTTTCCTTTTGTAACGGTTAGCTAGACCAGCAAAGCAGTTAGTGTATAATGATAAATAAAATTACCCTTCTTGGCAGTCGGGCAAAATTTTTAACATGCCACATTATTACATACGCACATTAAATATAAGTACCTATGCATAAATATCACGTGTTTTTTTACCTTGATGGATATTTTCACGCATCCACATTTTAAATTATGCAACTTGAAATTACTTTTGCAAGTTGAACAGACATTGTAGAATTTACGTCTATAGGAAGTCAGACGTTAAATGCTATATAGCTAGTAAACGATTCATCACCATTCTCCAGACTTTGTCCCGATTTTATTTGGTGTCGATGCAGCATGTTTTTTTTCCAGTTACATTCTAGCTATATCGACATTCACATAATCCACCCATCCATCGTCTGTTTGGTTGGTCCTAAACTTTAGCTCATATCCAAACCCTTACTCTTAACATAATTCTTTTTCCTCCGCATCACATACCCACTCATACCAGCCATCAGCATAATATAATTGTAATCGTGCATCGGAGAGCACGTTAATGTCGGTCCCGCACTTAGTCTCTCACCGGTCGTGTCGGATTGCCGTCCCATCGGGTTATGAGAGTGAGGGAAGTGCATCTGTGTCTGCGCAAATGCTTGTGTACTATAATATGTCCTGCGCAGCTGGCTGATCTGCTTACATGAAAACAGCCACCATGGCCGACAAACGACTATGACGCCATCATCATCATAATTGGAATAATATTATGGTTTTTGTAAAATGAAGGCTAACATTTCAGCTGAAGCTACAATCATCTGCAAACGGGACATTCCAAGGCACATTCACCGTGGACCAAACCATGTGCAACATGGGAGGATCCCTGCACGGAGGATACATAGCATCCGTCATAGACGTATTATCGTTTTACACACAACTCAGCAACACTGATAGCAGATTATCCTGGACTACCAGCATGAATGTTAAGTAGGTATATTCCTGGTTAAACAAATATCGTATATCATGTTGAGAATAAAGAGATTACACGCGATTGCGTTCTAGAATCAGTTGTAGAGATCTGTATTGCACGGTACCTGATAAAACACAAATATATCCTTTTTATTCTACTAACACATAGTATGACAACGATTCTACTTATTATTAAAATACTAGCTTCTGCCAGCGTTTTCACCAACATCCCGTGGGGACCACTCGGTGAACTCGGGTAAAAAGTAGCCTATACCCGTCCTCGATAAATAGGCTATCTAACCCTGAAATCATTTTTCAAATCGGACCAGTAGTTCCTGAGATTAGCGCGTTCAAACAAACAAACTCACTCTTCAGCTTTATAATATTAGTATAGTTTTTGCGTAATAAATTTAAATGAATGCTGATTATTACAAANCTGAAAGAATTTTTCAAATCGGACCAGTAGTTCCTGAGATTAGCGCGTTCAAACAAACAAACAAACTCTTCAGCTTTATAATATTAGTATAGTTTTTGCGTAATAAATTTAAATGAATGCTGATTATTACAAATCCTTAAATAACTTTTTCACTTCACACTTATTTAATTATTATTTACAGTTACGTTGGAGCAGCATTTGATGGTGAAAACGTGAAAGTGGAGACCAAAACTCTTAAAGTTGGCAGTACTTCGATCGTGGAAACTTACTTTCATAATGAAAAAGGGAATCTCTTAGCAAAAGGTACAACTTCATTTCTGTCGGGTCCTGACAAATATCAAAAGTTAATCAAAGTCTTGCTGGATTTTGACGTGAATGAAAACTAAAAGGATATTGTCTGTACCAAGTTTTTTCTTTGGTGTAAGTATAATTTGAATAGGTAAATAATGTTTAACACAATTGTCAATACGCAGGAAAAAACTAAAATTGAATGGAAAAACCTATTTTTAAATTAAAATCCTATTATCTAAAAATACTTTGCTACCTTATGTTTTAAAAGTGATTGTATTGATATAATTTAAATAAATGGAATAATTATTGCAAAGTCGACTAAAATGGTGTGTCATAACTACCATTTCATTAATATTAATGCTGATAGCAACCCTGAAAATATTAGCCTTGATTGATTGTATAGCTTTCGTTAATTTCGCTATTATCTTTTCTATTTTAATATTCTGAATGTAACAAGCTTGGAAAACTTATACAGTATCCATATAATATATTTTAAGGAAATCATGTGAAAACTATGAATAATTAAACGACAGAAGCAGGAGCAAGTGTTTTATTTTTGGTCTGATAATAGGTACCTACATATAGGGCTGCCAACCATACTGTTTTAAACAGTATTATACTGTTTTTCACCAAATGATACTGTTCATTTTACACCAAGTTATAGAAAATACTGTTCAGTGACAGTATTAGAATGGAAACACAGCTATAAAAAATGTGTTTCAAACAATAAGTAACTCAATAACTGTTTTAAATTCTTCTTAGACCTGAATATACTTTATTTCTTGTAGAAAAAGTTGGCAACCCTACCTACATACCATACGGACAGTAGGTAATATGCATAGGTAAAATTCCTGCAAATTAAAAAAAATATGTACAACTCATTTTACACTAACTGCGGAATTCAATAATCTGTCTATCTCTGGATTTTCTAACTATAGAATTTTGACATTAGCCCCATACAAGTAATGTCAAATTCCTTTCTTTAGTAAGCAAATCAACAGATAGATAGGTTATTGGGAACGGCCGTAACCCAAATACCCACTAACTTTACTTACTTATATTTTTGAAATTACTTACCCACATATTTCTCGTAATTATTTGTAACTTGTTGACAATGTACGGCGGTGGTATTTTCATTTTTGGCGCTAAAACATTTAACAAAGAAAGGAGGCGGGATGCCATTTCGGCTTTGCCTTTGGAAATGTCTTGGAAAATATTTTCGTGAGTAGATAACTGACGATGAACGCTATTTTAAATGTTTCTTTTTTATTTATATTCGTTTTTTTGTGTTTATTCGATAATGTGATTTTTAACTTTCTTTTTAGAAATTAATTGATACCTAGCTGAATTCTTCCTAAGGTGAATGCGTCGCATAGAAGCGGGGAATTCAAATATAGAATGGTTTTTTTTTCATGTTTTACCATTCTTTTACATAAGTTAACATTGAATATGAGGCGTGATCTTATATTTTGCGGTTATAATATACCACAAAGTAATTTCTGATGTCCTTGCTTAACTCCAAAACTTCTTACAATTCAAATGTTACTAACCTATACTCTGTTCACGATAACGTTAGAAAAAAGAGGCTCGCAGAAGCAGGAGTACGAAACCTTTTGTTTCAAGTTAAGTTCAAACAATCCAAATGCAGTAGAATCCGTATTTCCACAAAATGCACCGACAACACAAAATAAACAATTATAATTATAACCAAAGAAATATAGCAATATCTAACAACAAAACCGCGAGAATTCAGCAAAAACAATAAGAAAAGGTGTAGCGTTTACAAGTAACTGCACAATANCACAAAATGCACCGACAACACAAAATAAACAATTATAATTATAACCAAAGAAACATAGCAATATCTAACAACAAAATCGCGAGAATTCAGCAAAAACAATAAGAAAAGGTGTAGCGTTTACAAGTAACTGCACAATATTTACGCTATTTGACGGATGGTTGACATTTTAAACCAATTAAATAAAATAAAACGTGCTGCCATAACTTATGAAGGGAAAATGTAACATTTTAGGCTTGGTACAACTATAGTGACGTGAAAACATTCCGGTACTGTTTACCCCTGCTTCTTTTAGATTTTTTTAACGTCGACATCACAACAGAATGTAAAAATAAACGATATTAAATGAAAATCTTGTAATTTTAGAAAGTAGGTAGGCTAAATATGTACAATTAAGTGTGACAGCTGTTATTTAAATTAATCATATTTATTCCACATCAATCTTGACTGTAATCATTTTTGTTGTAGTTTTATTTTAAAGTGGACGCCTTAAAGAACCTTATTTAACTTCTTTCTATTCCTATCGCGAACAGGGTATAGGTACTATGATATTTCGCAATAAAAAGTTTATCGAGTAACATTTGAATTGTAAGAAGTTTCTTTCCTCTTCCTAACATGAATGTAATACAAAATCTTATTACACTACTTACTAAAAAAAAGGATTATTTACATGCAGATATTTAGACGACACATCACTACAAATTGCAACTCGCGCGCACAAAACATGGGCGCGCATTATTTTGACAAACAAAAACCTGAGGAATCGACTCAACAAATTCGAATTGGCCATTAAACTAGGGTCTGAGAGCTTGGCGAAGTTCTACAGGAAAAATAAAAGAAAACAACTTAAAGAGAACGCCAAAAATTATTTGCCACTGGGCAAAACTATGGGTACTTAAGTATTTTTTTTTACATTTTGCACAGTATTTGTTACATAATTAATTATTATTGATAATTTAATTTGTTATGTTTTTTTTATTTAACATAAGATAATAGGTATTGTTTTTTCAGTTGTTACTACAGAAAAAACAAAATTAAAACCAAAACGCCCAGGAGATGACTTTGTAATGTACACAAAAAGATTCAAACTTTACTGACGCAATAAGAAGAACAAAAATCGACAGTTACAGTTACAACTTAAGCTGACTTCAAATTGACATTCAATAATATTATATTCAAATCGAATCAAGAAATTCTCAAGATAAAAATCCAGCGTCTTTCAAAAATATAAAAATACATTATCTAAATGGGCACCGGAGTTTGAGTTATGACCTTTTACCTAAGAGACGGGAACTGCATCTCATAATATACCTATACATTGCATAGATACATGTATAGGTACGTGTACGTCCGTACGATCCATACATTATCTGCTGAAGTAAATTGTAAAACATTTCATGTGTGAACCGAGCCGACGTGATATACGAGTACAAGCGATGCTTGCGTTTCCACGCACATTACATGGTGTGGAAATATACTATTTACATCAAAATACTTTGTTTATTGGTAGATAGAGAGACATAAAGCTTTGCAGATAAGGCTCATAGGGAAAAGGAGTGACACATTATTCGATTTTTCCAAGAAATATTAGATTTTCTATTCAAATACGTTAAAGCATTTAGTTTTCTATGTAAATCTGAAGAGGTAATGAGGAAGGACTCCAGATTAAAATAAAAGGGCTGTAGATTTAAAGGTTAGCTGATGTAAGTAAAAAAGTCCCGCTGAATAGTATTAGCTTTCTTTACCTCACGCTTCCAACTTCCTTTTAAATCAAAGAAGAAGTCCAGGTAAGTCTGTGTTCAGCGGTAGGTAGACGTCATAATATAACCAAATATGAGCAGTAGCCTCAATGAACGAGGGTCTCCAGATTGTGGGATTGTACGAAAAGTTACCGCGGTCCTGGCACACAAAGGGCTCCCGAGGGAACACGGTGGGCTTTAGTCAGTAAAATTCTGACACTCCCTTACGCTGTCACCCACAGCGGGAGGGGTTATCTGATCTCCCAAGGCTAAAAAAAAGGTTAGCAGATCACGCATGTGTCTCTATCCCTTTCTGCAACAGTTACATGAATAAAGAAATAAAAGAAGTGCGTAAATACATCCCTGATCCTAATATAGCTCGGCTAATAAATTCCACTAGCATTTGAAACAAGTTCAACAACAGTTGCCCTCACATCAACTCCGCACTTTATTCGAGGCCTGAGACTTCAGCGCCGTAAGGAAGTCACGTAAAAAATTAAATAAAACTTCGCTCCACTGAATATTAGTACGTGCAGAAAAAGATTACTCCAAACTTCGTTCGAAGCATCTTTATTTGCGTCACTTTTTTATTACTTGCTTTCTACTGTTTTGGGAGAAAGTTTTTCTTTCATTCTCATCTTTGTCAGTAGGTCTGTATTACTTTTTGTTACAATAGGTATGTCATTTGGAATAATATTCATTTTTGCACTCAATGATCTTATTTGTTTGCTACATAATAAGGTGCAGTTGTAACCATGGGTGTTTATTTTTTGGAATAATCGTTTAGTTTATTTATGTTTTTCAAAGAAATTTAGACAAGTACTTAATTATTTTTATATTGTAGACAGGTAGTTAGGAGTTATTACCTACTGCACGGTATTACTTTTTATTTATACTGCGGTGTCAATTATTAGGTAAGAAGGTATATAAAAATGTTCGTACCGTTCTTTAAAATATTTTATTTTTGTTAGCAAAGTTACAAAATATTAGGCAATTTTAGAGAAATTAAAACGCTTTTAACCCCTATTAAGGTGTAATAAAATTAAAATTCATAACATAACAATTGTAAAGATGTGGATAAGTAATTAGTTTGCTTGTCACACCCCTGTCACAATATTCGGACGAATGTCCGGAAAGCAACAAATTCAGTGAGAGCTCCCGTGATGAATGGACGCACACTTTATTAGTCAATGAGGTTTAATAGCGGTGACGAGCATAGACTATAAAGTTAATCGTTTTTTAATTGTAAGTATTAGCGAATTATATAGCTTAGAGAAATAAATATGTAAGTACCCACATTTCATTATTATCGGGGTTACTTTTATTCATGACACGACATTTGTAAAAAAACAGGTAAAAAAAACTTTTTAAGTTAAACGGTTTTATGGTAAACAGCAAAATGTTGCAGATCAATGTACTAAAAGCTAAAAAATAAAAAAAAATTAAACATATGCATTGATTACACTAAAATAAAATCGTGGGGCACGTGCAATATTTTATAATCGTCAGTTAAAATGTGCCCCACGATTTTATTTTAGTGTAATCAATGCATATGTTTATTTTTTTTTTATTTTTTAGCTTTTAGTACATTGATCTGCAACATTTTGCTGTTTACCATAAAACCGTTTAACTTAAAAAGTTTTTTTTACCT
>NWSH02000537.1:10445570-10477949 GCA_002382865.2 Heliothis virescens
TGTATACTGCACTGTATTCTACTTAACAAGCCCTTTCATTTGATATCCATATTGATGGGATTAAAAAAAAGTAAGTTGTCCGCGTTATTGTAGCGGCGGCCATCTTGGATTTTGATTTTGTATACTGCACTGTATTCTACTTAACAAGCCCTTTCATTTGATATCCATATTGATGGAATTAAAAAAAAGTAAGTTTTCCGCCATATTGTAGCGGCGGCCATCTTTGATGCACAATATTATTGAATATACATAATTGTATTGTCACCAGAATCAAAGGCGTATACCAAATTTCAGATCAATCGGTTGACGGGAAGAGGGTGAAATTTCACTTACTAGATTTGACGCACGAACAAAACAAACGGGGTGACCTAAATAAAACCGTTTAATAAAAAGATAATATGATATGACATTAAATTAAATAAGAATGAACTATTTCAGCTATATTAATAAGTACCTACGGCTCAATGCACAAATCATCAAACGTAACATCAAGCAAACATAAATCATCTTTCATAGATGTTGAAGGCCATTGACATCACCAAAAAAAAAAACTAAAAATAAACAAAACTTAAAATTTTGCTCATAAAATATTTCTCAGACTCGAGTCTCGTTAAGATTTAGGTCAAGTTCCATAAAAGTAGATTTCAAATGCCACACATCCCAAAGTCAACGAGATTCCAAGATGGCGTCGGCTTCAAATTGACACATCCGTCGGGGTCTTTGACGCGGGCCCTCACCGGAAGCGCACTTACAGCCTCCTGATATCCACTTCACTGAAGACCTTCTTCCTCCTAAAGTGTCTCCACTGACGACTTGTGTGTCGATCTTTGTAAGTAAGATCTATTTTGTTGTGTCCTCCTTTGCGTCAATGAGGACGTTTAAGAAAAAAAATGGCGGGTGTACTAAAGTTTTTTGGTCTGTTTTGTTTTTTGTTAGGCTGTGTTTGATAGTTTATTTTTAGGCTTTGTTGAACAGAAATAATAGTTTTGTTTTTTGACCGATTTTGTTTTGAACAAAATAATATCAACAAGTTATTTTCATGTTTGATTTATATAAGCTTCAGTGACATCAAAGGGATTATTTTTACGGGAGTATACTAGTATAGTACAAATTAATGTATGGTTAAACTAACAAAAATGTACGTATTTAACTTTATATTCCTTTGTTAAACTAGTCATCTATCCGCAGTTCATAGTATTGCTCACAAAATTTTAGCAGGAGCGTCTGAGCAATGTCTTTATAGCATCGCATCGAATGTTGCGTTGCATGTCGCGGGTTCAATTCCCGCACAGGAAAACCAAATTATTCCGAGACTGGATTTTATGTGCATGTGTGATTGTATGTTTGTTAATACACCTCCTTGACTATTTAAACATAGGGAAAAGTTTGATCCAGACTAATTTGGTATGAATAACTAGCTTTTAAACCATCTACCAGATTTACAAAGTTACCATTCAGTGGACTCCTGGAGTGCGTGAAGTATATTAGGTACCCAAAAATGGAAACAGCTACTAATATAGTACCCATGAATTACCTTTAACTAACCGCCTGTGTGTTTAGGCTTATACTGGACAAATATTTGTAGGTACCACCGGTTAAGTCACTCGCCGGCCAACGGGTTACGGGTAATTGGTTTTAATAAATAACTAGTGTATGTGTTTATGTACAGGGATTTTCCTTATTGTTTTAAAAATAAACAGCATACGATGTCAGAGGAACTCTCATGGAGGTGTACCTATTTCTCTATTTCTATACTTACTAACTTACTAACTCATATTATGAAGAGGAAACATTTTTTGTTGTTTTTGTAAAGGCTCCGAAAATACATTCACTATTGGGAAGCTGGACTATCCCCGAGTAACATAGTTTATCGTAATCTGTGGTTTATCTTTTGTCCCCCGAAACGTTAATGAAACCGCGGGAAAACAGCAACTAAATTAATCTTCAAACATGGTATTGCATGACCATAGTAATAATCCTCGCTACTTATTTTTTGAGAAAAAGAAGAAAAGAAACCACATGATTAGGTTGAGTGCGAAAGCTGGTTTGACTAAGACCTGATACATAGCGAAATCTGTAGGATACCAAAGTTACAACAAACTTCAAACGTGAACGAGCTGTTTAAATCTCTCACTCTTCCTTCAATTCCCATTGAAACACGAGAAACTTGAGATATAAACGTTAGACTCCCCATTCCCAGCATATTTCACTAAAATGAAATATGGCAGCGAGTTGTGACCTGACGGGAATTCGTATTAGCTGCAATGGTTGGCCAATTTGAAAATATCTGCGATACGTGCCAATGTTCCTGAAGTATTAGATTCTCTTGGAAACTTTTGTTCTTATTTGATTTTGTAATCTATGCCAATATTATAAAATCGAAGTTTATTTCTTTGAATATGCTGATATCAGGAATTGCTGGTCCGATTTGAAAAATACTTTCAGTATTAGGTAGTCTGTTTATAGA
Organism: Heliothis virescens; assembly: GCA_002382865.2. NCBI lineage: Eukaryota > Metazoa > Arthropoda > Insecta > Lepidoptera > Noctuidae > Heliothis > Heliothis virescens. Next base: position 10,448,038 of record NWSH02000537.1, read on the forward strand.
GGAAGGCAATAGGTATTTTTTATTTGGATGTGAGAACTTTTTCAACCTACATGCTGTGTATCTTCAGGTTTCGATTTTTTTGCTCTGGGAATCCGCTCTGCCGTAATAGGTACAGATAGGTCACGGTACCCAAATCTGTCAAATTTTACCAATCAAACATTAACCTTCTATTATTGTAGTAAGGTTGAAAATCTACTGAAGAAATTTGACAGATTGGGGTAACTTGATGTTCTGTTGTCTGTAAATGCCAAATATTCGATGCTGCGATGTCAGTAAAGGCCTAGCTAGGTACTAGACAAACAACCCTAGATGTCGAACAAGAATTTAATTATACATGAAGATGCCTCTTAAAGTACGGAGGAATCTATCATTATCGACTGAAGAAGTGTTGTCTCAGTTTGGTGGGTCTATAGATTGGCAGAACCTTAGTACCGATCCTGTGACATATTGCCAAAGAAACGTCTAGACTTCTACTTACATGTATTTACCCAATATAGCTGTTCTAACTTTTTCATAGGAAACATGAGGCAGTAAATACTAAATAGGTATGTTTTTATCACTTTTTTGAGCTTACACGTGTAAAATATTAGCTATCTTAAACTTCTAGTAATTCTAAATGTTTTGTAGGTTGACCTCTAGATAATAACTCCATCTATAGGTACCTACCTAGATTCGTTAATTTTATCATTGTCAGCTTTTTTGTTTAATATTTATAAACAATAGTCGCCTGATAGACGTATCAAGGAATTGTTTGTAAAGGTTAAAATAACTTGTTGAGTTTATCGTTCCACGTGTATAATGAGACAAATATTTAGGTCAATATTATGATAGGGAGTTTTTTTAACAGTCATCCGTAGCAGTTGTCTCCTAATCTTGGTATAAAAATAGATTTTTAGTAGAATTGAAAATGTCGTTAATTGAATAAGTACTTGATATTAACTAAGTAAGAAACAATAGTAAAGTAGACACTTAATTAAGTTACCTACACCTAGTTAGACTTGCTAACTTGAAGGCGATCTAAACTTAGCTTTGAACAGTTCATTCTATTATTAAGCTCCTTTGCTTGATTTAGTTTAGGTACCTCAACCTAATTTTGTATTTTGAGGATACCTATGGACCTACTTCATAGAGGTGCAATCAGGATCTTGTATCAAAATAATTATAATAAGGACCAATTTAAACTCTGAAAATTATAGTCTGTTCTGGTTTACTCAGCTGTTTGGTCAACTTTGCATGAATGCTTCTTTCAATGAAAAGCTCTAACGTTCCACGGAGTCTTGGAAAGATTAGAACGGCCATCCGTTCAATGTAAGCTAGTTTAATCCTATTGTTAAATAAAAAATCTGGTAAAATTTTAGATATTTCGTAATTATCATCTTCCGGGCAGGAATTCTAGGATGAAGCATGTTTTCGGCTTCTAACGGTTAAGAAAATAACCACACAGATTCTCAGACATCATTATTGATTCTTTATTAAGCAAAATGTTTTGAATTTAAGCGTAAATATAGACATCGTAGTCGATTTTCTCTCCACGGTCACTCTTCAGACGAAGGTTCACGTAGTTGAAGCCAAGTCCTCCTTGAGTCACGTTAGCTGAAGCACCAGTGTGGGTCTTGTCGTAGGCCAGGATACCCTGGAAAATAAATAACAACCAATTAAATTTTCGAAAGACACGTTAAATTTGATCTGGCTGTCATTTGATCATCTTTGGCAGTTAAGGGCAGTCAGAAGTCAGAAAGTCTGACAATCAGTCTCACCAAGGGGTTGCCTGGGTAACTGGGTTGAAGAGGTTAGATAGGCAGTCGCTCCATGTAAAACACTGGTGCTCAGCTGCATCCTAGACTGGAAGCTGACCCCAACATAGTTGGGAAAGGGCTAGGCAAAGGATGATGAGAATAAAGTTATATTCAATAGAATATTAGGTAAGTAGGCATTATCTTATACACGGAATGACCTAGGTGTTTGAATTCCAGAACCCGGTGAACATGAAGCCATTGGTAAGACAGGTTGCCTCATCGGCCTTGTTATACAATACAATAGCTGGAACGTGATAAAATGTTATATCATGATTAACCTCTCACTTTAGAGAAAAAATATCTTTATAATAATGAGCTGTAATCTGGTGTCAAAAGTGATAACCTAATTAAACGAAATGTTATGTCAGAGAAGTTATGTTTGCACTGTTAGTACCTAAGAAGTTGTTTTATTTAAGAAAATTGGATCAAGCACCTTAGGTAGCTTATATGCCTTAAACTCCCGCTATGGAGGTGGTAGTTCTGGACTTCTGGTAGCGATGGTAGGTGGGATGGAGCCAAGTGAAACAAGAAACTATTCAAGATTTTTTGCTATTTCTAACCGATTTCCCAAAAAGGGGGAGGTTCTTAAATCGACTGTGTAGATACGTATATTTTTTTCCATTTGCTGATTTTTATTCCAGAATTCCGGGCTTCATAGCTTACTTCAAAATAATATGTAAGAAACAGATCATGTTCAACTGGCATACCATTAAGTAATGATTAATTAGGAAAATAAGTAGTTACTTATACTTGTGTACGATGATGATGAAGTTATGTTTCAAGGTACAGACGACAGCAGGTCAACGTATACGAATCTGTCAAATTTTACCAATCGAATATTAACCTACCCACTATTGTGATAAGGTAGAAAATCGATTGCAGAAATTTGACAGATTGTGGTAACTTGATGTGCTGTCGTCTGTACTTATTGAAGACAGAATATTTGATTCATCAACAAGCATCATTATCTTAGTTTTGATAACAAAGAAAATAACACTTAATTGTTGTGCTTGAAATCAACAGGAAAACGTTATGAGTACCTACCTATTAATATAGGTACTTATTTCTTTGGAACTAATAATATTATGAAGAAGTTTGATAGGAATCACGTGTAAGAACCACGTTTAATGTTTGACGGTTTTTGCACTGTCATAAAGAAGGTCGAATTCGGTGAAACAGGTATTGGTCGTCTTCAATCGCTCGAAATCCGGGATGTTTTTATGTAGTCTGTTTTGGTGTTATACGAACTTATTTCAATGGGATGATAGTGGTGTCTATTTGTCTAAATAGATAACTAATTTCAATGGGATGATAGTGGTGTCTATTTGTCTAAATAGATATAAATAGATATAACTTCGAAATATTATTTTTTTGTAAATATTTAGGAGCCCCTGCACATTGCATGTTTGAATGTGTTCGTAAATCCAATCAACTAATATTTTTTTGTTTTCGTACAGTCGCCAGCAAGTCAGTCTACCCAAATCTGTCAAATTTGACCAATGGAAGTTTAACCTTCCACTATTGTGATAAGGTTGAAAATCTATCACAGAAATTTGACAGATTGACGGAAATTGTTGATTTGGAAATTTAGTTTAATAACCTATATTGAACATAAAGAAGGCCATTATAATACAAACAATGGCATTGAAATTGCGGAAAATACATTGTGTACATAATACTAAAGTATTTTCATTCATGGGGATCCCCTATGCAATGAGGTGTCCAAATGACGTCAAACTTTACTTTTCCTTAAGATAAAGGAACTGCAAGTTAATAAGTAATTTCGTCTATAAATAACCCGTTGATAGAACATCACTTTTGCCGGTCATTTGGCTATGATTGCGAAATTAACTTTTAATTAGTAACAAGTTATTATTAGTTTTTGATCAATTAACAATCAATTGTTATACAATAAAACCTAAATTGCTCTACAATATAAATAAACAGACAATCAGAATTAATTGTCTATAATTATTTCAACTTTTGAACGACATTATATTTTATAAGCCTGTAAAAAACTAATAACCATATCGGGCAAAACTAACATGTAGGCACTAAAATTCACACTCAAATAAGATTCAATAAGACATAAGTCTACTTTTACAAAAAAGGAAGTTAATAACCAAAAATCAATTTACAAAAAAAATACCGGTCAAGTGCGAGTTGGATTCGCGCATAAAGGGTTCCGTACCATTGTATATGAAAAAATAACCTATCTATTACCTACAACTGCCAAAATACAAACATTTTTCGGACAGCAAAAAATAACTTTGTTTTTCATACAAATATATGAATAACAAAGTTAAAATTTGTGGTATCACACGTTTATTGTATGGGGACCCCCCTTAATATTTTTTATTTTTAGTATTTGTTGTTATAGCGGCAACGGAAATACATCATTTGTGAAAATTTCAGCTTTCTAGCTACCACGGTTAATGAGTTACAGCGTGGAGACAGACGGTCCCGTTTTACCCTTTGAGTACGGAACCCTAAAAACATCGGACTGTACCCATTAGCACCAAACTTTTTGTAAGTACTTGATACCAATGCAGTGTACAAAATATCTTGGTGTTTGAGAATGAACATATACAAGTAATTCAAACTATGCTTATTTTAAAGCTAATTAAAATAAAGCTACAAATTCTATAGTTTTCTTTAAATCTCACCTGAATAGCACGTCCAGCATTAGAAGGTACAGCCGGCAACGCGAAGTACATGTTCTCAACCCTTTTTCTGAAGACCTTGGAACTATATTGGACGTTGTGGTGGTATACCATTGGCCGAAGCACATTGGTACCCAAGAATGTATGGCTGCATTCCACAGCTAAAACTACTGCAGCCAGCAACAAAACTATAGACAGGACCTTCATTTTGAATTTAGAATTTAACACACGTCTGTCTTCTACAGCTGATGAACTGAGAATGAGTGTGAAGTGTTTATTTTACGTATGTTTATATTGTTTATGCTGCAGCGTCTTATCTATGGGTGATAAGCGATGTCAGTGTAAATCTGTGGTGTTGTATAATAGTGTGTAGAAGTTTTGTTTGTTTGTAGCTGTATGTTTTATGGAACTGTGAATATTGAGGTTTTTTATAGAAACTATTTCCAGTTAATTAGATAGGTAAGAAGGAAAAAGACGTGAATACTCGTAACTAATGTATAAGTCAATAGGTTTATTATGCAGTCCAGTACTGTCATTAATAACAGTCGGTTATGTCATGAAGAAAATCAGCGTAATGTAATATGTCTCATAATAATTCTCAGTAAAACGTATCCACACTAAGTAATATTTACTTTTCTGATAATAATTGACACAGTGAAATCAAAAGTTATCTAACAGTTTCTTTTTTATTTTAGAACAGATTTTATTAATAGCCGATTGTTTAACCTTACTATCCATTGTTTTATGGTTAGAGATTGTTTGACAGAACTTTTATTAAGACAAAATTAAATTTCTTATCGCAAATTAACGTATAGATAGATTATATAAATCCACCGTAAGTGACTAATATCAGACTATCAATTACATCTTAAAATGTAGACCTGTTCTTAACATTAATTAATCAATACAATATTTGCTCTAACCCAATTAGTGACTTCTATTCATGGGTTTTTTACTCCGAAGATAATCCAGAAATAAACACTCAGATAACACCTTTTCTTCTAATATATGATAAACCCAGTGTCACGTAATTGGAAAAGTCCAAAAGCCACTTATTTGCTTGCATTTCTAAAACGTATACTATCCAAACTTAATTAACCATCAAACCTACGAAGAGAAAATTTGAAAAAGATTTTAAAATACGAAGCCGCGTTCAAAAAATGATCCTTTATTAAAAGCAATAGCTAAAAAAGTCTAGATTTAAAATAAAGCTTCTGTAGCTGTCAGTTTAGTTTACCGCGGGTCGAACCCGGAATCTGTACCTCGGATTGGCCGGGAAATAACAAAATGGTAAAAAACCGAATTCACCTGATAGCGTGTGACAGACCAACAGACGCGACGGGGTCCTAATTTACACCGTAGTGTATTTTTCTGTGACATGAATTGTTTTGTTTAGATAAATGTCGCACTTGAATTTTATTGATGCTCTTTTGTTTTGATTTTGGAATATATCATGAAAAACAATGGGCTAGCAAACAGTGATGGCAGATATTCAAGGCATGGTCACTTACTGCGGAAATCAATATTCTGTATATGTATGGATTTGCTTACTAGTGATAGAATTTTGATATTAGTCCCATACAAGTAATGTCAAATTCCTATCTCTGGTAAGCAAATCCACAGTTAGATAGGGTATTGGGAACGGCCGTTAGTGTTATGGAGCCTTACTGACACTTTTATACATTGTCTGCATCTACTGCTGGAACTGCCCCAAGTCCAAGGTTGAGGCCGAAAACAGGTTAGGTTTAAAAGTAAAATTTAGGTAGGTCATATAGCTAGCTCTTTTACACAAAATATCTGTTTGAAAACCGAATGGAGAATAAGTGTAGTTCATAAAAGTGTAAACAAAAAGTATCATTTTATAAATTGCAGTATTTTAATAGGCACTTAAGCATAAATATAAACATCATAATGCAACTCCTTGTTTCTGTCACTCTTCATGCGAAGATCTACGAAGTTGTAGCCGATACCGCCGCGGGTGACGTTAGCTGATGCGCCGGAGTGGGTCATGTCGAATGCTAGGATGCCCTGAAGGAAAATCAAGAAAATATTTGGTTGTAAATACTACTTATTTGTAAAAAATTTTTGTTTTAGATTAATCTAATAAGTTTATAGTCGCCATTTTAAACTATTTGACAAATGAGTGTATAACACGATGGCAAAAATAGGAGATGAACTACCAAAAATAAGTGTTTATAAAAAAACTCCGCGTGGAAAGAGGAGATTTAAACTTTTAACAGTTCAATTACATAAAATAACACTTTGTACAGATTAAAAGAAAACTAAATAAAAAATAACTACTAATAAAAGTTTGGTACCTGAATACTGCCTCCTGCACCTGGATAACCTCCATAAGCAGGCAGCGTATAGTTCAAATACTCCACTCTCTTATGGAAAAATCTCGAAGAAAACCGGACCTCCTTGTGGTACACTTGTGGCCTTAAGACACTGGTACCCATAAACGTGTGGCCACACTCCACGAAGATTACTGCAGCAAGCAAAAGTATTGCAGTGTGTACTTTCATTGTGACCTTGAAAATGGTCTCCTACTTTCCACAGCGTGGTTAATTTGATGAATATTAGTGATGTTGCTAAGCGTGTGTTTATATTTTACCTCTTATCATGTCATTTTGCATCGTTAGCAAGTGTAATTAGAGTACCGTAATTTTTATCAGAACAGTGACGTCGTTTTTTAACCGACTTCTATTAAGGAGGTTTTGAATTCTTCTGGGGTTATTGTTGTATGACCCTTTAAAAAAATATTTTTGACTGTTTAGAAAATTTTTGTCAACGACCCTCCTTTAGATATCACGTTAGCAAAAAATAATACACCAAAAATCTCACCAGTTTTAGTTCAGTTCAGTTGTGATACATAGTTTTTGTAAAAAATATGTCGGCAAATTGTGTGTTATTTAAGATGTCATTTAAAACCGTAACCAAGTACGGAACCCTTTAAACTTTTCGCTGGAGTCGCTACTATTACTGTTAAATATCACTTAGTGATAAATGCACCAGTTAACTTAACGTCTTATCAGTTATTAAAAACCACGAAATATGGTAACCTTATCCTACTAATTGTTCTATTCATTTATGGTCTTGTTAATGGTATTCATTCAATTAGGTATGTATGCCAATAGTTTAAGGGGTTAATGGTTCTCAGGGTCTCGGGAAAGAATAAGAGGACCTCGTGGCTCAGAAACAGCCTATATAACCTAGTTCAGCAGCGCTTAGCGCAATAATTCTGACCAGCATCATAGCGAGTTTCTCCATGCCAGCCATTTTGTCGTTAGATGGTATTTTTTACCAGGAAGGTCGAAGACGGTGTTAGAGGACTTGTTACTTCAATTTCAACAAAATAAAGTTCTTTTAAAGAACACATTCCGCTCTTTTTTGTCACAACACAAAACCGTGCCAATTTACGAGTATAGGTATTTGTGCCATCGAATCTTTTGGGCAGTTGATAGCTGTAAATCAAGGGAAGACAGACTTATTTGTACTGACCTTAGGTACTGACTCATAGCAATTGTCTACTGCACCAAAAGGGTCAGACTCGAAGTGTTTATAATAGGCTAGACGGCAAAAAAATTAATAAATCTGTCTTTTAGATTATAAAAAAATATTGCATACGTATTTTTTCGTTTTTCATCTAAACAAATAATTACTAAGCTATAGCCCGTTGAAATTGCGCGCGACGTCAGAACCTCCCATTCCTGAACTTTCATGCTCATTATCTTTGTTAGTATTCATAGATAAAAAAAAATACGTGTCCAATATTTTGCGATAACCTAAATTATGGACTAAATGGATTTGCTTACCCTTATTTTTTTAACCCTATCGTCTACCCTATTATACGTTAACCTGAAGTAAATTCTTGAGTTACGCTTCGGTGTAACACGAATCCAGTCGTTTTTCACAAAACCCTCACGGACTCGTTTGCCGGGAGGTATCAAAATATTTTGCCAAAAATAGATTTGTGGGCTTCGTACAATGCGATACCATATTTTGACTGGTGATACCATATTTAGTAAGGATTTGTGATATTCAGATAAACGATGAAATATTGCATATTTAGGTCTTTATTTCGTAGAAGGTATTGTTTATTTTAAACCGTTTTTATTTACTCTTTTCTTGGTATAACAATGTTTAATTTCGTTTATCGGTACTGCTTATTACGAACAATGAAATTACCTAGAAATTGTTTGATAAAGTTTACACAGAAAAAATATTTTAGTGTTAAAGGTTTACTAAATTATAAATTAAAAGTGTAAGGGACCAACCAACATAATTTTGGTCTAAATGCCAACCTCACCTGCCCGTGGTGCCTGCTGAAAAACAGACGAGGCTCTGGCGACCAACTGGTGGTAGTATAGTCACCACAGAGTACGGAGTAGGATATTAAGTGCCTTGCTCAAAGATAGGCAGCAGCGCCTTCGAAGCTAAAATTTCCCACACTGTGGTCACTAACACGCATGCCCAGCGCGGTGAGTATGGGTAAATCCCCCCAGCTTGGGGTGGCCTTTGTCCAGCAGTGGACGTTTTAGGCAGTTACCTTGAAATAAAAGTTAGTTTTTAATTTTTATCAAGTTTAACCTCACGTCACCTTAATAATGATAACAGAATTTCAAATACAAACTCCTTCATTCTTGTTTATAAAAACACTGCTATAGAATTCCACACAGATTTCCACCGTATTTTCCTATCAGGAATTCCCATCGTTATCACCGTGTTTTCCATACAAATGGCTTTTCAATACACGATAAAAACTTTCTACAATGTACTGGCATTTGCTCAATTTGTTCGCTAAGACGGGCAATGTTATACAATGGCCACAAGTCCCGAACAGGTATGGATAAACTTGTATAAATTAAGTTGGCAACTTAAATTGACTCCGCTATCACTACAGGGTTAAGTTGGAGTGACACTGGAATGCGAGATAATGTTGATTAAAAGTGTTGAAGAGCTGTGAAGTTGGGATTTTTGTTTTATTTTTTATTGGAAGTATTCTAGGTAAATGTAAGTATGTATGTTTAGTGATAAAATTAATTTGAAATGTTAATCATATCAGTGCATGAAATTGAGTAGGACAGGTTCAAAAAGAAGCCACAATATATTGTACTTACGTGTTTTAAAAACTATATAGCTGTCCTAGATTTATTTGACGACGAACAACGATGCAGAAAAATAACCTTTGAAACCAGTCAAGGTAANCAGTTATTAAAAACCACGAAATATGGTAACCTTATCCTACTAATTGTTCTATTCATTTATGGTCTTGTTAATGGTATTCATTCAATTAGGTATGTATGCCAATAGTTTAAGGGGTTAATGGTTCTCAGGGTCTCGGGAAAGAATAAGAGGACCTCGTGGCTCAGAAACAGCCTATATAACCTAGTTCAGCAGCGCTTAGCGCAATAATTCTGACCAGCATCATAGCGAGTTTCTCCATGCCAGCCATTTTGTCGTTAGATGGTATTTTTTACCAGGAAGGTCGAAGACGGTGTTAGAGGACTTGTTACTTCAATTTCAACAAAATAAAGTTCTTTTAAAGAACACATTCCGCTCTTTTTTGTCACAACACAAAACCGTGCCAATTTACGAGTATAGGTATTTGTGCCATCGAATCTTTTGGGCAGTTGATAGCTGTAAATCAAGGGAAGACAGACTTATTTGTACTGACCTTAGGTACTGACTCATAGCAATTGTCTACTGCACCAAAAGGGTCAGACTCGAAGTGTTTATAATAGGCTAGACGGCAAAAAAATTAATAAATCTGTCTTTTAGATTATAAAAAAATATTGCATACGTATTTTTTCGTTTTTCATCTAAACAAATAATTACTAAGCTATAGCCCGTTGAAATTGCGCGCGACGTCAGAACCTCCCATTCCTGAACTTTCATGCTCATTATCTTTGTTAGTATTCATAGATAAAAAAAAATACGTGTCCAATATTTTGCGATAACCTAAATTATGGACTAAATGGATTTGCTTACCCTTATTTTTTTAACCCTATCGTCTACCCTATTATACGTTAACCTGAAGTAAATTCTTGAGTTACGCTTCGGTGTAACACGAATCCAGTCGTTTTTCACAAAACCCTCACGGACTCGTTTGCCGGGAGGTATCAAAATATTTTGCCAAAAATAGATTTGTGGGCTTCGTACAATGCGATACCATATTTTGACTGGTGATACCATATTTAGTAAGGATTTGTGATATTCAGATAAACGATGAAATATTGCATATTTAGGTCTTTATTTCGTAGAAGGTATTGTTTATTTTAAACCGTTTTTATTTACTCTTTTCTTGGTATAACAATGTTTAATTTCGTTTATCGGTACTGCTTATTACGAACAATGAAATTACCTAGAAATTGTTTGATAAAGTTTACACAGAAAAAATATTTTAGTGTTAAAGGTTTACTAAATTATAAATTAAAAGTGTAAGGGACCAACCAACATAATTTTGGTCTAAATGCCAACCTCACCTGCCCGTGGTGCCTGCTGAAAAACAGACGAGGCTCTGGCGACCAACTGGTGGTAGTATAGTCACCACAGAGTACGGAGTAGGATATTAAGTGCCTTGCTCAAAGATAGGCAGCAGCGCCTTCGAAGCTAAAATTTCCCACACTGTGGTCACTAACACGCATGCCCAGCGCGGTGAGTATGGGTAAATCCCCCCAGCTTGGGGTGGCCTTTGTCCAGCAGTGGACGTTTTAGGCAGTTACCTTGAAATAAAAGTTAGTTTTTAATTTTTATCAAGTTTAACCTCACGTCACCTTAATAATGATAACAGAATTTCAAATACAAACTCCTTCATTCTTGTTTATAAAAACACTGCTATAGAATTCCACACAGATTTCCACCGTATTTTCCTATCAGGAATTCCCATCGTTATCACCGTGTTTTCCATACAAATGGCTTTTCAATACACGATAAAAACTTTCTACAATGTACTGGCATTTGCTCAATTTGTTCGCTAAGACGGGCAATGTTATACAATGGCCACAAGTCCCGAACAGGTATGGATAAACTTGTATAAATTAAGTTGGCAACTTAAATTGACTCCGCTATCACTACAGGGTTAAGTTGGAGTGACACTGGAATGCGAGATAATGTTGATTAAAAGTGTTGAAGAGCTGTGAAGTTGGGATTTTTGTTTTATTTTTTATTGGAAGTATTCTAGGTAAATGTAAGTATGTATGTTTAGTGATAAAATTAATTTGAAATGTTAATCATATCAGTGCATGAAATTGAGTAGGACAGGTTCAAAAAGAAGCCACAATATATTGTACTTACGTGTTTTAAAAACTATATAGCTGTCCTAGATTTATTTGACGACGAACAACGATGCAGAAAAATAACCTTTGAAACCAGTCAAGGTAAAGAGTAAGAAATAGGCACCACTTTAATAAAATCAGATGTACTGAATTATTCGATTCGGGAGTCGAATGAATTTCGTGTTTGCGTAGAAAGAAATGCATTTTCTTCCTATTTAGTTATAGTAACGAGCGACAATATTAGTAATACTGTATTACCCAGTAACCTACTTAACTCTTCTCTCACTGTATCCCCAACCTAATCCCAGGTTAGTCAAAGTTCGATATTGTGCGGAACAAACATTGTTCTAACGTCGACTGGAATAATTGTTAGTTGGCTGTATCCTTCGCTGTACAATGTTGATGAAGATGAATTGCCCTGAAGTGTTAACAGAATAGCCGATAACGCTTCAATCGTAATGGAGTTGTAATTGGATCTCAGTGTAATGACAATTGCTTGTCACTTAAGTTTATGATTGAATCAGCGCCCTGATCAGTTGGTGTTTAACTGCCGCACTCAGAGACGTCAATTAAATTTTAATGATTACTTAAAAAAAATATTGACACTTATGTCAATATCCATAAAGTCTTTCTATACTTAAGATAAGTAATGATTAGCTTAAATGACGTCTCTGAGTGCGGCAGAAAGAGACTGTCCTACTGTTCAAGTTGTAGTAAGTGCGACTGCCAGCCAAGAGGTACCAGGTCCGATTTAGAGGCCAGAAATCTCTTACGTGGCAGTTACCAAGCGATTGGGCCGTATTTCAGACACTTTTACAAACCAACCTGGATAACGGTACGGAACCCTTCGTGCGCGAGTCTGACTCGCACTTGTCAATTTTATTTTCAGGCTATGTGGCAGAATGCGGACAAAGGCGAAAAGTATCTTCGTTTTTGCCTACAAATATTTTACAAGATTTTTAAATATTGCATTTTATTTTACAACGCCGGATAAAATCTGTGAAAGACTTTTGAATTCAATATACGTCGGCATGTAGCTGGCATTTTGCAGTACTCAACATTCGTCATACGAAAATATTTTACGAGCACACAGCGAAAACTGGCCGTGCCGAAGAGGGAATACATACCAGATTTCCTCGTAACTTCTTCATATTTTTTAAAATTCGAATTCGAATCATCTGACTAGTCCAGCAAAGGTTTGAAATGGACCTGTGAATTCTAATGTAATTTTTAAACTTGTTCTTAAAAAAAATAGACCTATATTTTTTATTTAAATTAAATAAGTAGTCAGAATCTTTTACAATACGAATTTGTGTATGATTAAATGAGGGGTATGGAGAAGAATACCTAATTGTTTATTAATCTTATCAAAGAATATTAGAGGTCAATTATGCACAATATCCAACATGACTTCACTTGAAAGAAGGGGAAAGGTATGCGTAGATACTCATACATCTATGATATTAGAACTTTTTTGTCTCACACCGCCTTTCCTTGAGTATGTAAGTCTAATCATAAATTAGTCTACCATACCTTCTCTCAAAGATACAAAACTTATAAACACATCACAACAACTCTTAACAGCAATAGTTTTCAATTACAACCTTGTTGACACATTATATTGGCAATAAATATCTATTACAAATACAAATCTACCATTTTCACACGAAAAATACCCAAACACTTACATAAATAGGTTTTTTATAGTGAATAAATCTTTGGAAGGGATCTAATGTCGTGATTTTGCATGAACGCCATTTTCCTTAAGTGCGTAAACGTTATGATTATGATGTTATATGTGTTTTGATTTTTCTAGACAGTAAATGTATAAGCAATTTTTAATTGTTTTTTTTCTGCAGGTATATGTAAGTACAGACGACAGCAGGTCAACGTATACGAATCTGTCAAATTTTACCAATCAAATTAACCTTCCGCCATTGTGATAAGGTTGAAAATGTATTGCAGAAATTTGAAAGATTGTGGTAACTTAATGTGCTGTCGTCGGTACTTATATTAAAGTGCAACATTATTGGCCAGTATTACAGGTTTCAGATAAGGCTCTAGATAGCCATCTGACTGACACATATTGCCATAGAAAAGTGGTCAAAATTAAGTATATGTCAAAGTTTATATGCCAATATCTATCAGATAGGTGAACTGGTGGATATAAAGGCTTTAAGATTTTTGAACTAAAACAAGCCTATTTCTTAAGATAAAAAACAAAACAATTTCAACCGTCTCTTTGTTGGGGATCATAATATCACGAAACCAGTTACCCTTAAAATAAACAATTAGCCATCAAAATTATATCATCTACAAACAAAGGGTTATTGCGTAACGGACCGGCGGAGTAGCTAATCTGACAAGATACGGACACAAAGGACCAATTAGTTCACATTTAGTATTAAAAATCTAAAAGCAAAAAAACAAAGTTAGCCATAATAGAAAGAGAAGGGTCCCCAAAGCAATAACAGTTTTAATTACGTTAAAAATTATGTTGGAACCAACTTTTCCGTTCGGTATCTTCGCCAGTCCGTTTCATTTTACGGTAATGTTTATTTCTGAACGAAACGACGCCCGCAATTTTTATATTTTGCACTCTAATATTGAAAATGGAGTTTAAAAAGTAGAAATTCTGCATTTGGACCTCTCTTTTTATTTGGGGGATTAGTTTGGGAGCTCGCCTTCATCCCCCAAGTGTATCGATAAGATCTTTTATTTAGAAAACGGTTATGCTGAATCTGTTTAAGTACTTACAATTTGTTCTGATATTGTTCGCTAAAATCGTAGTTCTTCGACTGGGTTGTTAGATTTAACTTTAACTATGACCAACCTCAACCGGTCGTGAAATGTCCGCCCATTGGTCACACAGTTTTCAAATCGTCAATTTGACCAATTCAACAATCAAAAGTCCAGCCTTATTAACCACCTTCCGCATGACGCAGGTCCTCACCGGACACGGATGTTTCGGGAGGTACCTGCATCGCATTGGGCGGGAGGTGGCGCCCGGGTGTCACCACTGCGCGGACAGTCCAGAGGACACGGTGGAGCACACCGTGGAGGTGTGTCCTGCCTGGGATGGGCACCGCCGTGTCCTCGTAGCGGCAATTGGCGGCGGCGACCTCTCGCGCCCAGCCCTGGTTCAAGCCATGGTGCGGGGCGAGAGGGAATGGGATGCCGTCGCCTCCTTCTGCGAAGCAGTTATGCTAGAGAAGGAGGCGGCGGAGCGGCTGCGAGTCCGCACCGGCCATCCCGGCCGTTGCCGTGGACCTGGTAGACACCACGGGCGTCGGGTGTCAAGAGATGACTCCCGGCCACCGTAGGCGTGGGTCTGTGGGCGGTGAGTTTCGGGTGGCTCATCGTCCTTCCGTCTCCTGAGAGACGACAGGCCCGTGTCGGCGGCGCGCGTTGTTCCACGCGCTCCTCAGAGAGTGTCAGCAAACCCCTGCGGGGCCCACTAGGGCCAGAGCCCGTCGGGGCTGCGGGTTGTTCGAAAGAGTTACCGCGGCCCTGGCACACAAAGGGCTCCCGAAGGAACACGGTGGGTTTTAGTCAGTAAAAGTCTGACACTCCCTTCCGCTGTCACCCACAGCGGGAGGGGTCATACTGATGATTTCCCATCGATATAAAAAAAAAAAAAAGCCTTATTAACCATTCACTATGTTTGAATCATCAACTATTTACCCGACTGCCCAAGAATTATGTACCGATTTATAAAGTCATTTGAACACCTCAACCATTCAACGCGAATCATAAGCTCAGTCAACCGCTATCACCATAATTTTAAAACACCACCAAGTTCGACCAAAGAATCATTTCACAGACTCGTCACGTCACAAACACCCAATTATACCTAAAACGCCTTCTAAAATCGCCAGCAATTACACTCCGCGTTTCAGTTGAGCTACCGAAACTCCCTGCCAATGTAGTCATCCTAAAACAATCAAAATCGTAAACTCTTGTCCGTTATCTACAATTAACAAGCTTTGGGACGCGTTTCCAATGTGTCACGTGAAAAAATCGTGCAATTTTAGGAGTCATGACATATTATATTATCTACATGACAATTGCAGCCGTCGTTTCAGCCGAAAGACGTCTACTGCTGGATAAAGTCCTACCCCAAAGTTAACTCTTCCCTAATTCGCACGGTCTTCAACAACTCGCATCCGCTGCTTCAGGGCAACCATGGTGAGATTGTCTTTCGAATCGTGGTCGCCACTCGAAAACTTTTCTGCCCCATAGGCCCCATGGAAACTATGTGCCCATGAGCCACAAATTATAACTTTCGATTATTCTGATGTTCGCCCGCTGACTGCTACTGATAACAGGGACATGACCGGTGCCAAGCACGGGTTGTAATACCGCAAATTCCAGATTTCGGAATGCTAATTAATAAAAGTAATAATTCCAATCCAACCCGGAATGGAGTCGAACCAAAGATCCAGTAAATCCATGGCAGTGGACTTATAACCCTTAGTTACCTACCGATAAAATCGAGTTATAATGAAAACGCGTACCCAAGGAAGTTACAAAGTTACCAACTCGATAATCGGCTGAACAAAATTAACAGAACTTGGGAATCAGTCTGTTCGCTCACGACTGCCAGGCCGTCCTTATCGATTTTAATATTAACAACTCGATTCCACTTTCTTTTCCAAGTTTCGCCAAGTTTTCTTGCTTTAAGTTTTAGCTTAGGAACTTGGATTTAGTAGGTAGCTTTGCCCGCGACTTATCCTTATGGTTCTTGAACATTGTATAGATACTTGTATGGAATCTATCTTATGTATTAATCCCCGTCATCTATACTAATATCATAATGAATCATTTTTTGTTTGTTTATTTGCTATACAATTGCTCGAAAATACTGAACCGATATCCCAAGAAATATCTACGACCTACGTATATTTATTTTCCGGGGATGGGAAGAAGTTCCGCCAAGACGCGATTGAAACCGTGGGAAGCAGCTAGTAAGCTATAACATATCAAAATTGAGAACTACTGCAGCTGCTCAAAATAAAAGTACCTTATAGCAAATACTTTTTACACGTAGGCATGGTATAAAATATCATAAACAAAGAATTGGCACATTAGCGGCCAATTCCATAGGTTCATAGAAAAATAATCAAAATTAAAAATATATCTACAGCACTATCCGTCAGATAGCTATTCAGAACTATATCTGGTATTTGTGAAACTGGTCGTAAGTCTCTTATGATTCATAATTAATTATACAAGTTTGAACTTTTAAAATCATCAGTGTTAAACTAAAACATTATTTTCCTAAAATATTCAATGAAAACTCCGCTACAAAATGGCGGAAGGTCATCAAAGATGGCGCTTGATCTTATCTAGCGCTGCATGTGCCAAATTCAGGCAGTTTTAAACTTAATTTCCTTATTGCAATCATCTTGGCATAGTGCTCCAATGCAATATTATTGCGATACTAACTTTTGAAGAGTGGACGATGTTCAATATTATTTTCTTGGTATTTTTGCTGGCGAGGTGGTATTTTTTAAAATTTAATTATGGATTTTTAGAAAAGGTAGGGTACCGTACAGTTTTAGTTATATAAGAAACTAGCTTCCGCCAGCGGTTTCACCCGCTTTCCAGTGAGAACTACTGCGCGCACCCGGATAAAAAGTAGCCTATAACCTTCCTCGATAAATGGCTATCAAATACTGAACCACCACCACACACCACACTGGACCAGTATTTCCTGAGATTAGCGCGTTGAAACAAACAAACTCTTCAGCTATATAATATTAGTATAGATGAAAGTTTGGGAGGATATATAGATGTAAGAGTGTGTGTGTATGTGAATTTGATGAAACTTGGCAGTAATACAGTTTATATAATAGAATAGGTAATATATAGGTTACTTTTGTAGTTCCCTCGCAAAGCGGCTGAATCCGCTGGCGGAAGCTAGAATAGATATTGATAAATAGATATTACTTTCTTTTTTTTATTATATCTTGACTTACATTGAAATTATATGTTTAGAAAGATAGCACAGTATACCTACTTTGCTATATCGGTAATCCCAAAATACATACGGACAAAGTCACCGTCAAACGTATTATTTTATTCGCATCATAAACATCAGTACCAAAAGCAAAATTAACGAGTTTAATATAAAACCAAATGGACCCTAAACAGGTCAAATAAAGGTCCTGCTTTAAAAACCCTTAATACCAAACACCACTTTAGTATTAATGGTAACAACGACAATAAATATTGTTTTATTGCACCAATATCGTGCGTTTTATTTGTCGCTGATATTCCCGGGTAAGTTCTGTGTTGCCAGCTTTTGATTTTGTGATATCTCCCTATTAAGGGTATAAAAGATTTTTTGGTAGTTTTTAATTTAGGGTTATGTTTTTAACACGCTATGTTTGACGTAGAGAGCTTGAAATTTGTAAAAATCTTCTTTTTCAGGACGTAATGATTTGATACACTGGATTCGCATTTGTAACACTAATGCAGGAGGAAAAAATACATCGCCCTACTCCGATGTGCTTCAAAAACAAATTATTATGCATCTATCTATCTAAATATATATTTTTTGAGGATCTCAATTGATTTAATAAATTTAGCCAAATAAAGTAAATAATTCAGGCAGAATAAAATCCTAACCTGGCAACACCACCTTAGCCATCCAAAACGCTCAGGCCGCGACAGTTATTGCAGTAATTATGACTGATTTAGCGACTACAGCCTGCCAGTGTTGCCCGTTTATCGGAAATGAGTGAAAGCGGTATTTATTACAAGCGTGTGTGTTATTGTCTTTACAATGTGTTTGCGCCGGTATTAGGTCACATAATTCCGTGTCGACGTGCCATTAAAAGAAATGTTTTATAATGAAAGTGAAGGTGGTTTATGGTTTTTTTTCGGGAATAGGATCTAAATTTTTATTGGCCTCTCCCGACCGTCCGATTAATTTCAGATTTTTTTTTGTCAGCCTGTACTGTCCCACTGCTGGGTAAAGGCCTCCCCCAAGGCTTTCCATCTATCTCTATCATTTGGTTTTTGTGGCCAGTCCTCGAGGAAGATATCCAGGTCTTCTCTCCAGATAAAAAAAAAATCGCCCTCCCATTCTGACAACTAGTAACGACTGCTAAAGATGCATGAGTGACAGCCGAGACTCACAATTGAATGTGTCAGTACGAAACACAATGACCTTACTGATACATATAGTCACCCATCCACGTACCAACTGCACCAAGTATTACTTAACCTATGACCAATCGACCCGTGTGGCTACGAGCTTTTCAATAAATATTAAAGATATTCCGATAAATTCCTCTTATAATAACAACCTGTATTTAACTCAGTATGAGCACTAGAAAGTTGCACCGTGGGGCTGCGTAACAGTTTTGGCTGTTGCAACTTAGAAACTCTAAGCACTAGTTATGTTGCCAACATAAATAATAACTAACGATATTGTAAGCGGGGGCTAATCGATATATTCATGCAGTTTTGAAGTTGCTATTAATATAAAAACTTTTAATTTTAGTAGAACGATGAAAAAAGGTACCTACTTATATTATGTTTGCCACTTACATCCATCACATACAGTGTATCAGGTTATTGGAGTACTTGGAGATGGGCAGCAGCATCTCCGAAGGTAAAATTATCCCACACTGTGTTCACCAACACGAATTGAACAAGCTTCGTGAGTATGGGCAAATCCCCCCAGCGTGGGGTAGGCCTTTGTCCAGCAGTAGACGTTTCAGAGTATGACAACGACAACAAGAATGAAATAAGTTTACGGCCACAACCTGTTTACGGCCGTTCCCAATAACCTATCTATCTCTGGATTTGCTTACTAGAGATGTTTGACACTAGCTCCATACTAGTAATGTCAAATTCCTATCTCTAGTAAGCAAATCCAGATATAGACAGAATATTGAATTCCGCAGTTAGAGTACAGCCTATCTTCATACTGAAACTTTAATAGATCTCAAATAGCTTTGCTACCGTAAAAGCCTAATAAAACTAACAAAACATTCTCAAATTTCTGAGATTTCATTATAGTTATCCAAATACAAAATACATAGTAATAACGCAAATATAAGCAATTTCAATTAAGTTTAAAGTTAAATAACGCACTAAACTGCACAAAACCAGAGACTAGTAACAAATTAACAACTCAAATAACACACCATCATCAGAATACTTGCGAGGAAATCGATTTCTGAATTAAAACCTATTTCGAAATAGATTCAGCCCGAGTCATAAGAAATGGGCGATAGTTTTATTTTAGACTTCTACCAGCGACTTTGTTCGCGGATCATGTCGCTTATGCCAGCGACAACGGGTCGTCATAATCAAAGATGTTTTCCTTTACTGCTCTGCTCCTTTTGATGGTAGCGTGATGAAAAGTATCCTATAACCATCTCAGGAGTATGTATAATAATTGTACCAAGTTTCGTTAAAATCCGTCCTGTAGTTTTTGTTTCTATAACGGTTATACAGACAGACAGACAGACAGACAGAAAGACCGACAGACAGACAGACAAAAATTCTACTGATTGCATTTTTGGCATCAGAATCGATCCCTAATCACCCCCTGATAGTTATTTTGGAAATATATTTCATGTACAGAATTGACCTCCCTACAGATTTATTATAAGTATATACTCTGTTCACGATAACGTTAGAAAAAAGAGGCTCGCAGAAGCAGGAGTACGAAACCTTTTATTTCAAGTTAAGTTCAAACAATCCAAATGCAGTAGAATCCGTAATTCCACAAAATGCACCGACAACACAAAATAAACAATTATAATTATAACAAAAGAAAAACAGCAATAACTAACAACAAAATCACGAGAATTCAGCAAAAACAATGAGAAAAGGTTTAGCGTTTACAAGTAACTGCACAATATTTACGCTATTTGACGGATGGTTGACATTTTAAACCAATTAAATAAAATAAAACGTGTTGCCACAACTTATGAAGGGATAATGTAACATTTTAGGCTTGGTACAACTATAGTGACGTGAAAACTTTCCGGTACTATCTACCCCTGCTTCTTTTAGATTTTTTTAACGTTGACACCACAACAGAATGTAAAAATAAACGATATTAAATGAAAATCTTGTAATTTTAGAAGGTAGGTAGGTTAAATATGTACAATTAAGTGTGACAGCTGTTATTTAAATTAATTATATTTATTCCACATCAATATTGACCGTAATCATTTTTGTTGTAGTTTTATTTTAAAGTGGACGCCTTAAAGAACCTTATTTAACTTCTTTCTATTCCTATCGCGAACAGGGTATAGATAGATAGAAGATCAGAGAGCATCATCATCTACCTTTTTACCGTCCCACTGCAAACCACAGGCCTTTTCTTATTCAGAGAAGCAATGAGCGTTTATCACCACGCTTGGTCAAGGCGGACTTGCCATAAAGTGAAGTTGCTTTTTAAACTTTCGTGAAAAAAACAAATGAACGGATTTTACTGAAACTTGGCAGTAATATCTACCGAGAATGGACTGGAGTGCCGCTGTGATCCCGGATAGGGTGAGGCAAATAGATCTGTCTGGACGTGGGAGAAACTACCAGGCCCAGGCACAGGCCTGTTCTTTTCACACAGAGAAGGCATGAGCGTTAATCACCACACGTGCTCAAGGTTGATAAGTGTATCCCTGTGGTTTCCTCAAGATGTTTTCCTTCAACTTTAATCTGCCATTGGTGTCCAAGATATACTTAGAAAGTACATACAAACTAAAAAAAGTTGCATTGGTACTTGCCTAACCTGGAACCACATACTCATACTTGAGAGGTGGGTGCTTTGCCCACTGGACCACCACGACTTTTCCAAAAGATTATATTGTATTAATTGAGCCGCTATTCGCTTATGCCTTGTACCGAGTTCTCGTCTGAATATCAGTGAGGATTAAAAGCGAGCGTTCAGTAAATTTATCAAACGTTTCTGCGGTTCCACGATATCGCCCGTCCAGCGCCAGTTCGCTGTACTCCGATAATTTTGTTTTTAATTAAAGAATGTTCATAATTTGCTTTCGGTTTGCTTTTGAGATTTGTGGTGTAGAAGACGGAGAATTTATTGTTGCTTTTAGTTTTCACCTGCGGTTTCTCCAGAAGAAATACTTCCCCCACCCGGACAAAAGACGTATTCCTCGAAGTTTTGAAACGCACCAAATGAAACGCTCCTTTATTATTCCTGGGAGCGCTCCTTTTAGTTGAATTTTATTAAATTGATATCGGGAGCGATACTAAAAGGAGCGCTTCAAGATAATAAACGAGCGTTTCATTTGGTGCGTTTCAAAACAGTGGCGCTTCGAGGAATACCTCTGACAAAAAGTAGCCTTTGTACTTCATTAGACAAATTTTGATTTAAATTGGTTCAGTATTTTTGGCACGTAAGCCCGATAGACTGAGTACTTTCGCATATGATGATAACTAATAATTAGAGGATTTGAATTTTTACTGTATGAATCAATAACAAAAGGCAATTTGTTTGAGTTTCACTTTGGGTTTAATTGAATAAGTGCGTGTTTTGTTTTGAAAGAACGAATAAAAACGGATCACAGTAACACACAATTAAAATAATTCTAAGCCTGACTAGATCTAGGAATTTATACCTATTTTATTCCAGACCAAAATCATAGAAAGTTCTAGAATATGAAGTTGTTATTGTGTCGTATTAGGGACTCTACAGAAAGGCCACCGATGTGATTTGATTGGCTACCGTACAGTTAGGGTTGTTAGTATTCTGGTATTTATCAAATAAAATATCTTTTTGTTAGTACATCCTATGTATTGTTTTGTTTATCACTATAGCATAATTGATAAAACTTCAAAGTCATTTGAATACTTAAAAAAAAATCTACTACCGCTTAGGTGAGTACTGGGGCTAGTATAATATTTATTTATTTAACTCAAACATTTTTAACATTTCGGGCCATAGGTAATGTAGTAAAAGCAAGACGTTAGATTACTTTCAAAGCTTCTAGATAAAGTTCTAGATAGCTATCTGATAGATAGTGCCATAGAAATATTTTTTTTTGTTTGAACGCCCTANTATACTCTGTTCACGATAACGTTAGAAAAAAGAGGCTCGCAGAAGCAGGAGTACGAAACCTTTTATTTCAAGTTAAGTTCAAACAATCCAAATGCAGTAGAATCCGTAATTCCACAAAATGCACCGACAACACAAAATAAACAATTATAATTATAACAAAAGAAAAACAGCAATAACTAACAACAAAATCACGAGAATTCAGCAAAAACAATGAGAAAAGGTTTAGCGTTTACAAGTAACTGCACAATATTTACGCTATTTGACGGATGGTTGACATTTTAAACCAATTAAATAAAATAAAACGTGTTGCCACAACTTATGAAGGGATAATGTAACATTTTAGGCTTGGTACAACTATAGTGACGTGAAAACTTTCCGGTACTATCTACCCCTGCTTCTTTTAGATTTTTTTAACGTTGACACCACAACAGAATGTAAAAATAAACGATATTAAATGAAAATCTTGTAATTTTAGAAGGTAGGTAGGTTAAATATGTACAATTAAGTGTGACAGCTGTTATTTAAATTAATTATATTTATTCCACATCAATATTGACCGTAATCATTTTTGTTGTAGTTTTATTTTAAAGTGGACGCCTTAAAGAACCTTATTTAACTTCTTTCTATTCCTATCGCGAACAGGGTATAGATAGATAGAAGATCAGAGAGCATCATCATCTACCTTTTTACCGTCCCACTGCAAACCACAGGCCTTTTCTTATTCAGAGAAGCAATGAGCGTTTATCACCACGCTTGGT
This sequence comes from Heliothis virescens, assembly GCA_002382865.2. Classification (NCBI taxonomy): domain Eukaryota; kingdom Metazoa; phylum Arthropoda; class Insecta; order Lepidoptera; family Noctuidae; genus Heliothis; species Heliothis virescens. The sequence continues at coordinate 10,471,579 of NWSH02000537.1, forward strand.
CAAGGCGGACTTGCCATAAAGTGAAGTTGCTTTTTAAACTTTCGTGAAAAAAACAAATGAACGGATTTTACTGAAACTTGGCAGTAATATCTACCGAGAATGGACTGGAGTGCCGCTGTGATCCCGGATAGGGTGAGGCAAATAGATCTGTCTGGACGTGGGAGAAACTACCAGGCCCAGGCACAGGCCTGTTCTTTTCACACAGAGAAGGCATGAGCGTTAATCACCACACGTGCTCAAGGTTGATAAGTGTATCCCTGTGGTTTCCTCAAGATGTTTTCCTTCAACTTTAATCTGCCATTGGTGTCCAAGATATACTTAGAAAGTACATACAAACTAAAAAAAGTTGCATTGGTACTTGCCTAACCTGGAACCACATACTCATACTTGAGAGGTGGGTGCTTTGCCCACTGGACCACCACGACTTTTCCAAAAGATTATATTGTATTAATTGAGCCGCTATTCGCTTATGCCTTGTACCGAGTTCTCGTCTGAATATCAGTGAGGATTAAAAGCGAGCGTTCAGTAAATTTATCAAACGTTTCTGCGGTTCCACGATATCGCCCGTCCAGCGCCAGTTCGCTGTACTCCGATAATTTTGTTTTTAATTAAAGAATGTTCATAATTTGCTTTCGGTTTGCTTTTGAGATTTGTGGTGTAGAAGACGGAGAATTTATTGTTGCTTTTAGTTTTCACCTGCGGTTTCTCCAGAAGAAATACTTCCCCCACCCGGACAAAAGACGTATTCCTCGAAGTTTTGAAACGCACCAAATGAAACGCTCCTTTATTATTCCTGGGAGCGCTCCTTTTAGTTGAATTTTATTAAATTGATATCGGGAGCGATACTAAAAGGAGCGCTTCAAGATAATAAACGAGCGTTTCATTTGGTGCGTTTCAAAACAGTGGCGCTTCGAGGAATACCTCTGACAAAAAGTAGCCTTTGTACTTCATTAGACAAATTTTGATTTAAATTGGTTCAGTATTTTTGGCACGTAAGCCCGATAGACTGAGTACTTTCGCATATGATGATAACTAATAATTAGAGGATTTGAATTTTTACTGTATGAATCAATAACAAAAGGCAATTTGTTTGAGTTTCACTTTGGGTTTAATTGAATAAGTGCGTGTTTTGTTTTGAAAGAACGAATAAAAACGGATCACAGTAACACACAATTAAAATAATTCTAAGCCTGACTAGATCTAGGAATTTATACCTATTTTATTCCAGACCAAAATCATAGAAAGTTCTAGAATATGAAGTTGTTATTGTGTCGTATTAGGGACTCTACAGAAAGGCCACCGATGTGATTTGATTGGCTACCGTACAGTTAGGGTTGTTAGTATTCTGGTATTTATCAAATAAAATATCTTTTTGTTAGTACATCCTATGTATTGTTTTGTTTATCACTATAGCATAATTGATAAAACTTCAAAGTCATTTGAATACTTAAAAAAAAATCTACTACCGCTTAGGTGAGTACTGGGGCTAGTATAATATTTATTTATTTAACTCAAACATTTTTAACATTTCGGGCCATAGGTAATGTAGTAAAAGCAAGACGTTAGATTACTTTCAAAGCTTCTAGATAAAGTTCTAGATAGCTATCTGATAGATAGTGCCATAGAAATATTTTTTTTTGTTTGAACGCCCTAATCTCAGGAACTACTGGTCCGATTTGAAAAATTCTTTCAGTATTAGATAGCCCATTTATCGAGGAAGGCTATAGACTTTTTATCCGGGTGCGCCGGGTAGTTCCCACGGGACGCGGGTAAAACCGCTGGCAGAAGCTAGTTTGAAATAAAACTGCAAATAAAAGTAGTAAGATTGATTCTTTGAAACGTAGGTAAGTGACAACCCTGCGATCTTATAACGTTCCCATATAATATTACGGACATGATTCAGTCGCTGTTTACGCAATATTAATATTTACTATGTAGAAAAACTGTCTACGCATTCCTACGTATGTACGTACACATGTACAGTTGGGTATAAAAGATGTTTCAAAATAATGAAACAATTTTCTTATGATATATTATGTTTTTTATATTATTGAGTAGGTAGGTATAACAAGGTACACGTGGCGTTTCTGTATGTTTTATGTTGTTGGTCTTTGAGGTAAATTAATTTTGTATTGAATAGAAGTTTACTTAGTTTCTAATTAAACTAGTAGTTGAAGTATGCTGCACATATTTTTATGGTTTCGGTTAGCGGTTTCTTCCGCGTCCTGAAGGAACTACTCTGGGCAGTCGGATAAAAGTAGGTAATTTTCATATCGGACCTGTAGTTCCTGAGATTTGCACTTTGGCACAAATAAAACCAAATCTTCAGCTTTATAATATTAGTATAGATTGTTACTACATAGCTTAAACGTAGCAGTTTGGGTCATGACTTATTTATATTTGTAAAATGGTTGGAGGATGAAGAATTATTGCAATATCTTTGAATTTTTACGATACACTATGAATATATGATACAATTTTGGGGGAGTTTCGTGGCTGATTCATCAAAATATATGTTATTGTATTTAATATGATGGTGGGTGGGCAATAATCATAGTTTAAATAATATACTTAGATTAAAAATCAAAATAGTATAAAATCGTGCTCCTCTACAATTAATTAAAACAAACAACGCTATTTTAACACCCAATTTTAGCCGACTTTTTTAAACAAAAACACACGCGAATTTTATTTTAATATAACTTGCAAATATTTCACGAATCTATTCAATGGACCTCAGGTGGTGTTTCAAACTAATGTGACAGTCCCCAGTCGGGAACGTGAATAAAATAATGTAGAACATTTGTAACGTTTTTCAAAAAAATATTTACATCGTATTTGTAAAGCTTAAATAAATGTTTACAGAAGATTAATCACTTGTTAATGTCATATTTTACTTTTTTTTTGTTTCGGCTAATTTATTTTTTTAATTTTATTTTTTTTGTGCTAGGTATTAATGTATAAATTATTTTATAATTGGGTATCATTTGTGTTGATGGAATGCTCGTATTTATTTTGTTTAAGTACTCATGTTATAAGTTGTATTAATTAAAAGGTTTGAATTAAGCTATTTGAAATATATTTTAAATTTTAATAAAATTTTATATGTATTCTGCGTCATTAAACATAAAGCTTTTTCTGAGCATGATATAAAGCCATTAACGTTTTCACCTTCACCCAAACATTGACAGTAACTGTCAATTTGACATTTAAAAGAAAACTTATCCAAACAAATTCTCGCGATATTTCCAAGCCCCAAAGATATTCAACAAAAATTGTATTGTATTCCATCTTGTATCGTTCGGTTGTATTTACGGTTGGGTTAAGCCAATCCCCGTTCGTCTGACATGGGGTTTTTTTATAAAAAGGGTGTGAAAAGGGTCCCTCAACACATACCGGCGTCAAATTATTGTCAACGTCATTATTTTCCACGTAATTTCGTTTCAGGTAAGATCTTTGGTGTGAATATTTTTTGGGTGACTGTACTTTCGTACATGATTTCGACTTGATGTGAGTTTTTTAATGATATATGAATTTATGTAAAGAATGGTAAATGGTTGGGACTATTACCTACTTTTGACTTCGGATGTTACAGGAAATTTTATATTTCAAAGATGAATTGGCAAAGTCCGATTCCCATTCAGTTCAAACATTACACAATGCAATTTGATTCGTCAAAAATAACAAAAAGGAAGGTTCTTTTTTATTAAACAAGAAAAAAAAGGAAATGCTTAGCTGTAATCTAAAATGTCACCACACCCGGCTACATTCGCAGGGCGATATTTTGACAAAATCTCTCATCATTACGACAAACTTCAAAGCCGACAAAATTAATTTCCAATGTTTCTTTTTCATCTCCTCCAAGTTTTTCATCAAATGTCTTTGTCTGTCCTGAGATTACTTATTTCACAGCCAAATGCCTACTTTTTCCTGTTTTAATCTTGTTTTAATTTAAAAATATCGTCGTGCCGCTACCTGGCCGTTTCTGTCGTTAATTTGATTTCAGTTTTGTATTTAACATTTACGCGGGCGACGCCATTTTGTGCGCGGTAAGTGATAATGTTTACTGACTCCGCTTTCGTTGTTTTTGTTTAAAATTCACGTTTCATCCGTGTCATTTACGAACATAATTTTCGTTCCGTAAACTGTAGAACACTGTTTGACAACAGAGCAAATAATTTGATAAGTATTAGTTACATTTAGTTGAATGTTCCATTCCATTGCCTGACTTAATATTCTGCTCAAGAAACACATTACGAAATTCCTACATTACGCCAGCCATTTAGGAAAACAAGAAATAACAAGGATCAGCTAAACCGTCTGCAAGTATAAACTTATTTCTCTCATAACCTAACAATTCCATTTCCCGCGAAGATGCGGCCGACACCTAACGAACTGTCACATTTTCGCGCCAAAATGAGCGTCGCCATAATTAGGTTCAGGCCTCACTACCACGATGTGGAACGGTACGCAGTATCGGTCACTCAATTTTATTGGGTGTCTTGTTAGTTGTTACGGTATTTTTACTATGGCAACCCTAATTGGAAAATAAAATCTAGAAATGTGTCTTGTAAGTCACATAGAGATATAAAAATATATTTTCTATGACTTGTCTGCAAAAGCTAGAATTTTTCTATTGTTTATCTAGAATTTGTTCAGTTTTATGTAAATGTATATTGGGCAAAATAAAAAAAAATCGTAACTGTGCCAATTCCTGTGCACACAGTTACACACAGTTATTTAATTTATAACAAGGTACGCGCGATAAGAAGTCATAAAAAATCTAAATAAGAAGTCACAAAAAAATACATTCTAAAATTAAATAATAAAAGGCACAGGCCCTAATATTTTGGTAGCGGGTCGCACGATTTCCATAACAAACATCGACCTAGGCCCACAGATAAATAAACTTCATTACACAATACATATGAAATTATTTAATTACCACTGTCTTTATTAGAAGTCGCGACGTTTCTCGAATATTCTTTGATTGTGTTACGCAATGTTTAGTGGTAATTTCGTTTTTGTTCCAAAGTAGGAAGCTGTTTTGGTGGTTCGAAACGTTTTAACAGTTTTATCGTTATGACAGCCTTAATCTGAAGAAGAATTTTCATAAAATGAACATACATAAAAAAAAGATAGGTCAAATTGAGAATCTCCTCCTTTTTGGGAAGTTTGTTAATAATAGCTAGAAGTTTATTTGCTGTACTAACTAGTATGAAAATGTTTTTTGGCATTATGAAAAAATAATCTATATATTCTTCTAATAATTTATCATCCTTATTCATACTTCCACTAACCTAACCTCTACATCAATTAGAATTTAGAGGTACCTATTCCTCGAAGCGCACCTTTTAGTAGCGTTTCCGACAGCAATTTAATAAAATTCTAACTAAAAGGTGCGCTCCGAGGAATAATAAAGGTGCGCTTCATTAGGTGCGTTTCAAAACGGTGGCGCTTCAAGGAATACCTCAGAATTTATATCGATTAAATTAAAATCGTTCACAATGTTTAACCGTGCACACTAAACAAAGACGCTTTAATTTTAAATGTTTTAGAAATAGGAGACATATCAAGTGGAAGCTAACCAAGGGTTCAAACCTCCTTGAGACTGAGCATTTGGTTTTATGATGAGCTCAGCTCTTGTGAGGATAATGATCTCCTGCAGACTATAGTTATTGGTTACAGTTCTCGATGTCTGTAGTGCATCACCCTTGCTGGTTAATGATACGTTTTCAATTCTGATCTGTGGAATAAATTCTTGATTTCTTGGTCATTGATTGGATACTTAATTACAGTCAGGCACTAAAGCAACTTTTCTAAGTTTTTATGCACATCAAGTTACCACAATCTGTAAAATTTCTGCAATAGATTTCCAACCCTATGACAATAGTAGTAGGTTAATGTTCGATTGGTAAAATTTGACAGATTCGGGTACCGCGACCTGCTGTTGTCTGTACTTTCCGATATACATAAGTATTATCCTAGACGCTAATGACTGACTACAGAATTCAATATTCTGTCTATCTTCGGATTTGCTTACTAAAGATAGGAATTTGACATTACTTGTATGGGGCTAATGTTAAAATTCTATCTCTAGGAAGCAAACCCAGAGATAGATAGGTTATTGGGAACGGCCATAAAAGAAAACATATCCAGGATATCTGGATAATAAAGTCTGAGATCACCAACCCGCTATGTAGGAGTAATCTTTTTAGAAGATTTTCAATTCCATTTACTTACTATACAACATTTTTTATTTGTATTTTGAAATATTATCATAAAAATGGAAAAAACATAAAAACATTTAAAAATAAAAAAACACCAGGTTGCACTCCGGGAGTGCAGGCAGAAGTGAAAACATGAATATT
>NWSH02000537.1:10478049-10538226 GCA_002382865.2 Heliothis virescens
TATTTTTCCCCATACAAAAAGTGCTCAACGCCGCTAAAGAAGTTTTCACTTCAAAAAAAACAAGATCATTATTGAGATATTTCAAAAACCCGTCTTTTATAAGGCTGTGTGATTAAAGCTCTAATCACTGCATAAAAGAATATTTGCGAATCCTTCAAAAAATGTAACAGACAGAAAAGTCAATTGAAACAATTCTTGCTTTTATTTTAATGGCAGATGTTCCCCTAAAATTAATTTTCTTTCATTCCGTGTAGAGCTGGGTTTGAAATCTTTTATTTTTCTATTATCTACAAAGTGGGGGAGTGTCGGGTTCTGATTACTGTCTCAGACTGATTTGGGGTCTCCATTCATCGTCTGAAAGCCGAGTTGTCGGGTACTTGATAATTTGCAGCTTGCTGCTGTACGCTATAATGAAAGTGCGTTCTTTATTTAAAATGTATTCCGCTTTTGAAATTGTTCTAAAGTTCCAAAGAGGGATGTAGGAACAATTTTGTGCGTTTTGTTTTAATTAGATTATTCTTGTCTTGGTTGACAGTGTTTAATTAAATCATTAGAGTTTAAAGATGTAAAGAAGACACGTAATTAATGACACACGTTAGAAGCCGTCAGGCGGGTTTAAGAAAACTCTGACACTAGGGATTGTTAAGTGATTAAACCTGCAGCTCACTCGATATGAAGAATATTAGTGACACGTATGACTTATCAAATCCTTAGTCAGCGCTATTAGAAAACAGTATATTCAACCCCTAAGATACCATTAGAAGGGAGATTCCTACGCCAAATAATTCAAAGCTTACACAAAAAAAAACATTTCACCCCGAAAAGACATTCAATCAAACACGCAAATACATCAAAAATCCTTGAAGCAATTCTCACCAAAACCTATTTTACCTATTCTATCCCCTAAAGCTGGGGGTAAATAATAAAAAAATAGCTCAAAACACAAACAGGCTCGATAATGCCGGTATCTGTGATGTAGGGGGTTTCCCCCAAATGATGTTAGGGGGTAAAAAAGAGAGATTTACCCCCGGCCAAGGCGCTTACAGACATACTGTGATTGATGACGTGTTCTTCTTGGACGCGTATTTGTGAAGTATGGTTCACTTATGATAGAAATCGTAGACTGAGGTTGTCATCAAAAATGATGCTAGGATATAAGGTTCGTAGATTTTTCCAAAGTGATTATTTTATCGTCTATGTATTTTTTTCGTACTGACTAAAAGTAATCTTCTCTTCTTATCGAGTGAGCTGCAGGTTTAATCACCTGACAAGCCCTAGTGTCAGAGTTTTCTCAAATCCGCCTGACGGCCTCTGACGTGGATTTATAACTACGACTGCTACTGAGTAACAATCGAGGACGACGGCTTTACGTGCCCTCCCAGACACGGGGGTGTAACACCGCCAACTTCCAAACTCCAGGCTGCTTTGTGAAAGTTTCTAAAACCCACAAAGCGATTTCGGCCTGACCCGGGAATCGAACCCGAGACCCGTGGCACNACTGAGTAACAATCGAGGACGACGGCTTTACGTGCCCTCCCAGGCACGGGGGTGTAACACCGCCAACTTCCAAACTCCAGGCTGCTTTGTGAAAGTTTCTAAAACCCACAAAGCGATTTCGGCCTGACCCGGGAATCGAACCCGAGACCCGTGGCACGGCAGTCGCGCTATGCGACCACTAGACCAACGAGGCAGTTAAAGTAATACAAAGTAGTTTTCTTTTTCCATATCTTTTACGCAAAAAAAACCTTAAAATGTGTCTTACAGCCATCACAAAATATAACAATCAATGTCAAATTTCTGCAATCGATTTTCAACCTTATCACAATGGAGGTAGGTTAATGTTCGATTGGTAAAATTTGACATATTCGTATACGTTGACCTGCTGTTGTCTGTACAAGGTGTATTCTCAAAAATGAAAATTATTTTATTTTTCAATACGTAGCTATTGCCATTTGAGGGGAACAACAATCACGCTCCCAGATTTCGACAAAAAAACTTATAACTTGTTCAATTTAGTTATATTTTCATAGACTTTTACAACATATGATAGCCTCAAAAATACCAAACACTAGTTCACAAATACGCATCCCCAAGCCATGGCTGTGACGCGAAATGAAAGGGTTAGGATTAAAACGCAATCAATCTGCTTGTCAGACAGTCAATCTTTTTCCCAGTATATGATATTAATTTCTATTGACATATGATTCTGATTTACATAATGTTTCGGTAATATCAGACGTTATGGAAGTGAAGGAATGAAATAAGTAGCTTGTTATTGAGTTTTCTGAGAATTCAAGGAAGATGATATTCTGACTTGTATTTAGGTGAACTTTCTTGGGAGTATTATTTATATCTCAGGTAACTCTAGTAGTCGCATAAAGGCACTGATGTGCTAGTGGTTTCAATTACTTGTCGCTTTTGGAATCGCTTTGTGGGTTTTAGAGTTAGAGGAACTTTCACAAAGCAACCCGAAATCTGAAAGTTGGTGTAACAAACATCTAAATACCAAACCCTCAAACTCTCACATTTTTTATTTTATTAATTGAAATCAAATTTAAAGAATCCTGTATCGTGTTTTAACATTTTCCAAAGTCATTTTGCGAAAGAAATATTTTTTATTCATCCTGAATTTCAGCAACAATGTGCGAAACTCCATAAAACGCGCCGGCAACAGTTGCCAATATAAAATAAACGTTCTAAAACGTTCGGTGCGTACAATTGCAACAAAAACGCTGTTCGTTCGTCCAGAAAGTGCCTTCACGTTTTTTAGTTTTTAAACCACAGGCTATGAGAAAAGCGATTTAGAGAAAAAAAAAATTAAAACTGCATCTTTTTTATATAATATACTTTTTATATACTTAGGTATATTTATTCATCGTCACAGGCTAAAACGTCCACTGTTGGACAAAGGCCTCACCCAAGCTGGGGGAATGGGGGAATTTACCTATTCTCACCGCGCTGGGCGTGCGTGTTGGTGAGCGCGGTGAGGGATATTTTTAGCATCGGAGATGCTGCTGCCCATCTCTGAGCAAGGCATTTAATAACCTTCTTGGTACTCTGTGGTGACTTTAACACCACCAGTCGGTCGCCAGAGGCTCGTCCGTTTTTCAGGAGGGTGCACCACGGGCAGGTGCGGTTTGCAATTATGGCAGAGTGATGTTGGTTTGCCCCCATATTATGATATATTTATTGGTGGCTGTTTTATTTTATTTATTTTCTTTATTTATATTTTATTTCTTACGGCGTACCCGAATAAAAAGCGTGGCCTATAGCCTTCCTCAATAAATGGGCTATCTAACACTGAAAGAATTTTTCAAATCGGACCTGTAGTTCCTGAGATTAGCGCGTTCAAACAAACGAATTCTTCAGCTTTATAATATAAGTACAGTAAAAGCTCCTTATTCGCGCTTCCTTCATTCGCGTTTTCAGTATTCGCGGATTGAAAAAATGCGATCTAATTCCTTTATTCGCGGCCTAAGATTTCTTTATTCGCGGATCGAATCAGTACAACGGTACATACATACCTCAATACAAAGCATTCTGTATAATATGTCATCGCGACAACAAGTGAACTAATAAAAAAATAGACCTTATTATTACTACGCCTAGATTGTTTTTTCAAAAGCTATCGGCGTTTTTTGTTTGGTTCAGCGGTTCCTTTGAGGTAAGCCGCCTTTGCAGCGGCGGCGGCTTACCACAAAGGACAAACATAATGTTTAGGTAAAATAAACTTATTTGTTATGACATAAAGTACCTATATTATTAAATGCTGTCACAAATGGACGTCCCGTCCTTTGATAAGTGCCGCATTGCGTGTTGTATTGTTTTAATTTTCCATTCGTTACAAAAATTGTGATCGAGTAACACGTATCTTCCGCTATCATCCGTCACCTAGGAACGTATCCCCTATAACCCCATATAAATTACCATTCCATATTCACGGTTTCTGTATTCGCGGCATATTTACGGAACATAAACCCCGCGAATAAAGAGCTTTTACTGTATAGATTTATTGATATATCGTCTTGCAATAAAAGGAGACTGTATTATTATATCAGACATGAGAAAATCGCATAATAAGAAATAATATACGTACGGAAACAACAATAGGAAAATGGTAACCAATATTGCTGATGAAATAAACATTTGTATTTACAATAATAAGGTCCTCTTTCAAATCGAAATTCAACCAAACCCTTTTGCTAAAACAAATAATGTCTTATTACGAATACAAGGAAAATATTGCTTTTTGCCTTGGCCGCATATTTCGTGGCCTTTTGCGATAAAAACTAAAATGAACAGCATAAACAACAATGTCCTGTATGGACCGCGAAAACGCATTTATGAAGACTGGATATGAAATTCCATTTTCAAATAAGAACAAGTCAGATGGATGCCATTTGTTCTTTTTTCAAATTTCAAATATTTTTTCTTTCTTTTATTTAAATGACGAATTTGTAGGCATTCGAAATTGAAAAAATAATAGCATGTTTTATCCTAAATTGGAAACGTTTGTGAAGATATAAAATAAATTCAAAACTGCTGACATCAATAAATTGATTCTTCAAAATGTTTTTGATGTGTTTTATTCTGCATAATAGTTTTCAATAAAGAAAATAAGAAATAATTTAAACAAAAAAATCTTTCTTATTTTTACTTTCACATCGTTAAATTGCGTGTGCATTTTCTTTCATTATTTTTTGTATGTTTTTGTAGTCACATCTAGTTGAATGTTATATCTGTGTTCATCGTAAACTTGTGTACAATGTAACCGCACTATTTTTCTTAAGCTTTCAGGATTATTGTTGTCATACCTTATTTATCCTTTGTTAGCTAATAAAGTATGGTAATGACAGCTTTTCCTTACATTGTATGGACTTTTATTCTTCAGTATTTACGGTTTTTAATGTTTAGTTAACAGGCGACAACAAATATTGTAAGAGGATAAAGGCACCTCTTTTTCCTTATTTAATAAAAATTTTTAATTTATTTAAGAATTTTAGATGAAAAACTTATTTCGTGTTTTATGAAAAAAGGAAGTTTTAAAAAAATATGTTTAAGTTAATTCCTTGTATTTTCAACAAAGTTTTTGTAAGTACTATCATGAAATAATTACCAAATTAATGTTAACCAAGAATCTTGAAATAAGTTTTGCTTTTACAGTATATTTTGCAGCAAAGTACATACATACCTATCTAAGTAGTAACTAAAAACGTGAAGATTTTCCATAACAAAGGCTAAGATTAAATTATCTTAACTAAATAGGTAACATCTACTCACAACAATATATAGGTACTATTTCCAAAGAAAATATTTCCAAAAACTACTCACCACCTTAAACAAACCCAAATCGAGCAATAACCCTAATTCAATAATCGATACAGCAATCGAATAATTTCCCGCATCGATTACAGTCGTTTACATAACGGTTTCCCAGCGCCGCAGTATACAAATCTGGTGGTATCTAAACGTATCCAAACGCGAGTGGGAAATAAGCCAGTTCACATGTAGTCCACCAGTCCCCTTGGGGTAAACGAACTGCATAGTGAGGAGTTCTAATTATGCGAAACGAGTATCGATTAAAATTTTTATTCGATACTGAATATTCGATCGTTTAATTATGAGAAACTGTGGTGTGACGGCTAATTCTGCGGCGCGTATGGTTATTAAGACCCTATTTTAGCGATTTTAATTATAATATTAGTGTAAAAAAATTGTGTAGTAATGTTTTCCTCCAATAAATGTGCAATTAATCACTATGATTAATTGCCCTTTTCACAGAAGCTAATGGATTAAAAGACAATTCTCTAAATAGCATGGAGAAACCTGAGGTCCTATCATCCTATGTAGGCCTGTGGTATAAGTCACCAAATTATTCGATACTGTAAATGAAATTAGTCGATTATAACAATCGACTATGATCCCAGCTCTAATGTGAGTACGGCTATGTACGGGTATGAGCTCCTAGGGGAATACCTTTAGCGGTAAATATACATATATTTAACTCTAATAAGATCTAGTATATCTGTAATGACCTAGTTTGCGCTGCAATGCTGAAATCGGCATAGAAATTGGGAAAAGCAAAGTTTATTCGACGAAAAGTCCCTCAGTTTACTTTAAAAAATAAAATGCTTTTATTAAAAAAAATGCTTTTTGGTTTTGAAATACTGATTTTACTTAAAATATTTTTTTAGACGCGAAAAGCAGTTTCCTCGGAGGAAGGCGAAAAAAATCAGCGGGTGAAAGCTAATATTATAATAGTGTAATAGTTAGTATTATAAGACTAGGAAGCATATATTTTCAAAGTAATTTCATCGCCAGCCATTATTTGACTAAAAATCGACAACGTGTATGTGTGTGTATGTTTGTTACTTCTTTACGTATAAACGGCTGAACGGCAAATACTTGAGTAATTTTTCATGCATCGAACCTCCTTTTAAAACTATAAAGCGTAGTCTTTACCGTTGAAAATTGTGAATAAAATACTCAATTTGTAGGCAGATTCAACTGACTCACAAAATATTTAACCACCAATTAAAAGTCTTTTGACATTTTCCTGTAAAAGGAACATTTCCGACTGGTTTTCCCTTTAAATTATGGCTTATGTTGATTTGTTCACCCCTGAATATCTATCTATGGCTTGGTCTTACCATAAAGTTTCATTCACCATTCTCACTATGTTCTATTGAGATTTGTGTTTCGAGTATATGGAAAATTGATGGAAAAGAAAACAAAATGAATCACATACTTCAATACACTTCCATACTCGTATTACAAAGCTAAGACTACTTGTTTGTTTTAACCCGCTAATCTCATGAACGAGTAAACCGAATGAATTTTTTGAGTATTAGTTAGCCCGTTTATCGAGAAACGCTGTAGGTTAGCTCCCATTTGAGTAAAGTGGGAACTACTACTTACGAAGAAACTCTTTCACTTTCAGTATAATATTAAATACATAGATAAATGGTGGACTAGATTCTGTAAGATCATTAAAAATCTATACTAATATTATAAACCTGAAGAGTTTGTTTGTTTGAACGCGCTAATCTCAGGAACTACAGGTTCGATTTGAAAAATTCTTTCAGTGTTAGATAGCCCATTTATCGAGAAAGGCTATAGGCTACTTTTTATCCGGGTGCACCCAGTAGTTCCCACGGGACACGGGTGAAACCGCTGGCAGAAGCTAGTAAATATTATGTATCGTTATCTATACAAAATCAAACCTAGAAACAATGAACAGCCTTAAAAGAATTACAACAATCCAAAAAATACCTAACTAAAATCCAATAAACTCGATGAAATCTATAAATACATTAATTCTTACCTAGCTGCAGTGTTGTCAACAACTCAAGAACAACAAGGCGAGGTGGAACTCTTTTCCCATGCAAATACGTCATTAGGCTCCGACGATCACTTAGAACATTTAACCTACGGAACCGCCATGAAAAGTGCTCAATGTAAAAACCGGCCAAGTGCGAGTTGGACTCGCGCATGAGGGATCCGTACTATTATCTATGCAAAATGAACGTCTGTATTAGCTACAACTAGCCAAAATACAAACATTTTTCGGACAGCAAAAAATAACTTTGTTTTTCATACAAATGTATGAATAAAGCACATTAACTTATACTTTAGTGATGGAACTGTAAAATTATAATAGATTTGCAGTTTAATTCCAGCTACTAGATATTACTAGATATTCTATACAAACTGTCCAATTCCATAAATTGATGTGCTGGCAGTCTCATACCTTTGGCAAAGAGGTAGGCACGGTAATTTCGTCTCCTGATGCTTAAATTCTCTAAGCAAGGTTCCGACGATAACAATTTGCTTCGATGCCGAATTTTAATGCATGATAATGCTTTCTTCGTAAACGTTCCGATCGTGTACTCTTTAAATCTTTATCGGAAATTTCGGTACACTGAAGAAGAAAATTCATTTTATTGCGATGGTAGGAATTTTTATCGGCTTTCAAATTGTGATTGTTATTTTGTTGGTATTTTTTTAACAATGAATTTGAAGTTATTTTTATACTTGTTTAGTTCTCTTGAATTGAATTATTTTGAGGGTTTTGTAGATTTTGAAATGTTGTTATTTCTTATTCGATATTTTTAGGTCGTGTCGTGTGCTATCCAAATCGGTTTGACAAGAGTTTATTGTTGAATAAGAATCTTCAGGGCATTAAAAAGTCGACATGATAAATTTTCGAATTTAGCTACTTATGTATATGTAGATGATAGATGAACTTTGGTAAAAAACATAGTACAGGTATGAATTATCATACCTGTACTATGTTTTTTCACACACTTTGACACTTAATTTAGTTGTTGGACACTTAATTTAGTTGTAAGTGAAAATTCCTTTTGAAAGCGAGTGAAACTGCGGAAAACAGACAGTCATTAATGTTTTAATTATTATTTTTAACCATCTTGTAAGCTTATAAGAAGATTGAAGAATAACATTTCTAAATCAAGTAATGACCTTTTTTCGATACCGTAAACTTTACTTAATTAATTAGTAAAAACAAACAAGCTATTTTTTAACAAACGCCTACAATGGACATTTTTAAATCCTTACAAAAAGGTTCAATTTTAACTTTGTCTAAAGCACTTTGACATTCAGGGATTTTAAGTCGTTTCTGTAGGCATCTAATTTTGGAATGAAAAGTTTCCTAATTAGCGAAAAGTGTTGAATTATTTTTCACAGGACAATGAACCCTTCTAGAGATCTTAATTAGAGTATTTTTTAACAAAAGTAAATAATGAGTTAGTGATTTATTTTATGAAAATAGAATGTAATGACGCAGGTAGATTAGGAAGCCGTTATTAGTAGTGTTTATGAAAACAAAGGAAAAACTGTAAGCCAAATCTTCGTTGGGAATATTTAAGTCTAGTTATATGAACAGAAAATTACAAAATTTAAAGTTCCGAAAACTTTGTCAAAAATATTTAATAACATTTCGTGCAAAATATTTAGTGTCGACCAATTTTACTATCTTACATGGTAAAAAACTCAACTCAAAATTCGCAATACGCAACAAAACAAACCATTATTTCGCCGCCATCTTTGAAAAAGACAACTCGAGTGCGACTAAATTGCAACTCCTAACTTAAAGGGCTGACGAATCCTCGCGAAATTTGACGACTTATAACGAGAACATCCGAACGAAACTTTGCACAATTAGTGGCTTGGAACAGGCATGTGGTGAACTAGCTATATCCCGTGGTTTCACTTTTGTATCGAAGGACCTGCTTGTCACACTCCAATAAAAAGAAATCTACAACCATCTCTAAGATGCCAGTTATTGGGTCTGTGGACGGTGAGTTTTGGATAGCTCATAGTCCTAGGAGACGATAGGCCGGTGTCGGCGGTGCGCGTTGTTCCACACGCTCCGCAAAGAGAGTCAGCAAGCCCCGGGGCCCACTAGGGCCAAAGCCTGCCGGGGCTGCGGGATGTTCGAAAGAGTTACCGCAGCCCAGGTACACTTTTTATTGAGATGGAAGGTACAGATGCCAGCTACTTCTATATCTTATACCTCAATAGGTTTGGATGCTTTGCCGTGAAAGAGTAACAAACTAACTTCACTTTTGTAAAGACGGACTCACTGTTTTCGCGTCTCGAAAGATCTTCTTTACACCCGGATGAAAAGTCCATTTGAACTGAACAAGTTACAAACTCACAGACACACGGACTTTATCCTTTACAATATTAGTAAGGACGATGGTGCCGTAATTAAAGCATATGTGATAGTTTTGTGAAAGGAACGCCATTCATATAATAATGAGGGTTGGGCTGCGAATATTTTAATGGCTTGAGTTTTGTTTTAGAACGAAAAGTTAGTTCCGTGTCTTAATTTGGATTTTGATTGGAGAGGTTTGTTTTTGCTGTAAAATCGTTTGTTTTCGTGTGATTCGATATAGGTATGTGATGTTAGTTTTTCTAACGATCTGACAAAGGTAGGCTTTGTACGCAGGCCGTTTCAAAGGTTTTTTGGAAATGAATGGGGGAGGCATTTGTTCAGGAGTGAGCGTGCTGCGATGATGATGATGAGATTTTTATGTTCAGCCAGTACCTAAGAGTAAATAGAACAATTAATGTTCTCTAATATTTGCAGTGAACATTTTTTGATAATTCCTTTTTGTCGCTCACTGTAGGTACCTATCTAGTTACTGTTTATGACATTATTGCTTTTTTGCACGGATTTTTTACATTATTTTTTTTGTGATACACACAAGTTCAAAATCGTTATTTTTTTACGATTACAATAACCTTGCAATTTGACGACATCACTTGTCAATGGGTAACTTTACCCTACCTACTTGGTAACAATTCCATAAAATCCTTATTTTCAATGACGTAATAAATAATTGGTGTTTTAATTACGGCAGAACGAAATAACAGTAACTGTAGAAGTTAGGTTCGTTTTGTCGTTTCCTTTGTTAACATTCGGAAAGTCGCGGTTCGCAGTCAGTTTTGGGTGTTCCTATTGCTGTCTGTTAGTTAGATACTAGTTTATTTGAAAGTTTGCTGTACTGAACTAGTATGTATTTGCTGATGTTAAATGTGATACTACATTGTTTGAATATATTGTGATTTTGTGCTTCTGAGATCTCGGGTCTTATTTTACCTACACGATATGAATGTTTCAATATTGATTCTACTTTGACCAGTACTTACATGAATTGTATTTGAAAGAAGCAGATAAATGTCTGGATGTTTGTTAGGTGCTCTTTCACACTGAAAATACGGAATTGTTTTCGATGAAACCTAGCAGTAATATAGCTAAAACATACATCAAAATAACAACATATCGGCTTCTTATTATTCGGTTGCAGGAAGTAGATTAAATGAGATGCGTTACGTGTTTTAATTCACGTTGGTTGCATGGCTGACTGCTGGCCATGAGGTCTCAGGTTCGATTCCCGGGTCGGGCTGAAATCGCTTTGTGGGTTTTAGAAACTTTCATAAAGCAGCCCGGAGTTGAAAGTTGGTGATTAATACACCAATGAATCGAAGACCACGTTAATGTCGGTCCTGCGCCTGATCTTTCTCCGATCGTATCAGATTGCCGTATGAGAATGAGTGAATGGAAGTGCACCTGTGTCTGTGCAAATACTTGTGCACCATAATATGTCCTGCGCAGCTGGCTGATCTCCTTATGTAATAACAGCTGCTGTGGCCGACAATCGGCTAGGACGCCATCAATATACACGTTTTTGATACACGTTATTGATTGATATTTTGTCTATAAGGATTATCTAAGAGTACCAAATACAACGACAGTACCGCGAATCAAACTTTTAAGCAGACTCGCATCGGAGTGGAATTGTTTCGCGGCAAAAGTTAACGAACAAGGAATTTTGATGAACCCATACTGAAGCGGTTATTTTTGTAATTACAAGTTTAAATACGAATACGGTAACGAGGTTATTTCGTTAATTGTGGCTAAGGTTTAACATGTGCGGTTTAAGTTCAAGTTAATTTTATTGTTCGTGAATGTGGTTTTGACTTGAAATATGTGACAGTAATAAGTAATTATTTCAATGATATGATTTTGATTTTTGAGGTAACATTTGCGGCTTGTGTCTTGTATACTGCTATTTTAATGCTATCATGAAAATATGTTCCTTTTTCAAAGATTTTAAATGCCATTTTCCCGTAGTCAGATTACCGGCTCATTTTTTGAAATTTCGTCAACTTAAATAGGTACACTAGCTTCTGCCAGCGGTTTCACCCGCGTCCCGTGGGAACTACTCGGCGTACCCAGATCAAAAGTAGCCTATAGCTTTCCTCGATAAATGGGCTATCTAACACTGAAAGATTTTTTTGAATCGGAGCAGTAGTTCCTCTCACTCTTCAGCTTTATAATATTAGTATAGATTAATAGATACAGACGCCAGCACATCAACCTACCTCAATTTTCAACAATAGTGGAAGGTTAATGTTCCATTGATAAAATTGTGCACATTCGGTTAGGTTGACCTGCCGGCGGGCTGGCCTAACGAAATCAAATAAGGAATTAAGCTTTAGTAATCACCATAATTGTGCTAATAGTCGTTATTGCGGAGTAATGGCCAAGATGGCCGATTCCAGACTATTAAAACAAGACTATTCAAGATCAAATAGTTAAAGCTAATTTGATGACTTGATAATATCTACCCTCTGTAATAATAATCTTTGACTGTGTCCAATGGATATAGAAGTTCATTATCTGCGGAATTCAATATTCTATCTATCTCTGGATTTGCTTACTAGAGATAGGAATTTAACATTACTTGTATGGGGCTAGTGTCAAAATTCTGTCTCTAGTAAGCTAATCCAGAGATAGTTAGGTTATTGGGAACGGCCGTTTAAGGAGGTGTCTGTCTGTAGGATAATATGTATGAAATGGATGGATGATTTATTTTCCTCATATTGGTGCTGAAAATGATACTAAGATATGATTTGTTAAAAAATAAAAGTGTACATAAATGAAAAGCTTGGCGTGAAAGAAATATAAATAATATAATCATTCAGTTAAAAGTACTGTTTTTTTTTAACTGTTTTCGTAGGTCAAAAATATCCTCAAAGACATGGTCAAATTTCTTTTTTGCTATATTTAATTTTTAACTAACTAATGCCCACGTATCTAATAAATACACATAGTATCACATACTAAAAGTACCATATAACACAGTAAAAAATCGCTTTTCAATAACCCAAGACATAAATTCAAACATTAATAATCTTGAATACGAATTCATGGCGTGATAAAGCCGGGATCAGTCTGAAGAGTGGGGTCACAGATAATCTGTATTTTACGAATATGCCGTTGGAATAAGGTTGGAATTTGCATAAATGTTTTATTGATAGCTCTATAGTTTTAGGTAGTTCGTGCGAGCCTGAAAATTCTACTTTTTTGGGAAAACCCGATACAATTTTAAAGAGATTTATGCCTATTTATAAAAACAAGGGTTCATACTGAATCCGAGTTTTGTTTTATTAATATCTAGGAATTTCGGTTTAGGTATTCCAATGTTCCGATTTAATAATGTTTATATTTGTTTTGGGCGTACTAATTTTAACCTCGGTATAACACAGATGGTAGTCAAATATAGTGTTTAGATAATTTCAAAAACATTTATTTCAGACTTTAAATTGTAAATAGTTCACTTTTGGACACGGCTTTAGTCTATAGTATTTGAATACAATAAGGCTCAAGTTCACCAACAATATAAGTCAGTTTTCATAAAGCAACTGCAGATTACGAATTTTCACTTTCATTTAAGATGTAAATAGCTATTTTGGGGATGTTTATGTTGTCAGTAAAATGAGCCTAAGGCACTCACAAGTCCCGATTTCCTCGCGATGATTTTCTCTCAGTCTAACATCGACTTAGTATATAGATCAAAAACTCCTATCATATACAGAAAATCTGTCATCTGTCATCTGACAGTACATTACGAGTATGTAGATTTTTATTCAATTTGTGTTTACATTAAAGTGTTAACAGAATAACCAATACCGTTTCAATCGTATTGGAGTTGTAATTGGGTCTCATTGTAGTGACAATTGGTTGTTGCTTAAGTTTAAGAAAGTGAATCAGGGCCCTGAACTAACTTCTATCGATGTACACTTGTCGAATCAAACTGAATGAACTTTGTGTACGACTACCCGCAATTATAGAGTCTCGAGATCTGAGAGTTGTTGCGACTCGGTTATTTAAATTTAGAATTTTAGTCATTTGTTTTGAATATATCTACTTATTGTTTTTGGTTACATAATGTAGTTTGTTTAGTAGAAGGTAAATGTTATAATTTTATGTACTATCGACAATTGGTCAATACTACCTCTATATAGGGTGATGATGAGTACCTACAATATCAGAAGTCAAGGCCAGCCTATTCATACGTTGGTGACTTTCAGCCAAATTAATCTTGCTTAAAGATAATATTTAAATCAATACAAACTTTTTCAATTAATGTATCTTAAGCAAATCTAAAAATAGCTTATATTTTAGGAACAAAACATTAATTTTAATATCGCCATTAAGGCAATTAAGTCTGCACCCATAAAAACTTAATTGCTGTAATTGGTCATCTATTCACCATTAAATATTGATAAAAGCACAGCCAAGAGGTGAAAGCCATACTTTCAGTTATGTACTGCAACATCTGGCGAATTTAATGGATGTAGCCGTTAATAATGAAACAATCAAAAATGAAATATGACCATACTTTAGGTGTTTGATAGTCTTAAGTTGCGTTGAAGAAAAGGGATTATTTTGAATTTATTTTTAGGGTTCCGTACCCAAAGGGTAAAAAGGAACCCTATTACTAAGACTTCGTTGTCTGTCTGTCGGTCTGTCTGTCTGTCGGTCTGTCTGTCTGTCTGTCTGTCTGTCTCCAGGCTGTATCTCATTAACCGTAATAGCTAGAATGCTGAAATTTTCACAAATGATGTATATCGGTTGCCGCTATAACAACAAATACAATTTTTTTTTAAAAATAATTTTTAAGCCTGTTGATTTATATTAATTGCAAAATTGTATACTAGTAGCCCCATCTATTACAAATAATTTGCAACTTAAGTAACTCACACTTGACCATTCCTATTTTACTTTTTTCATAGATAATGGTACGGAACCCTTCGTGCGCGAGTCCAACTCGCACTTGGCCGGTTTTTATTTTAACGTAAGCAAGAGTTTTTTATTTCATAATCAGAAGCGTCTCTATTTCTAAAATTCTGCATTTTTATAGATGAAATAAAAAATAGTGGTCTCAACATTATTCCATCAACCAATTAAACGTGATTCAAAAGTAGTCATTGATTCTTCAGTTCTTCAGTTATTATGAGGCATAACAATATGGTCAAAAAACACACTTGAATTTCATTGAATTGAAAACCTCCTTTTTGAAGTCGGTTAAAAACGAGTGTCAAAGGTCAGTGTCACAAAAATAGGTTCAGAATTTAGGGTAATCTTATACAGAGTGTGTCAAATACCAAAGTGGTCGCATTTGAACGCATTTTTCCGCTGTATATTGTCTGAAAGTAAACTGGGAGACATTGGAATGCGGAACGTTGTCCTACCACGTGCTTTATTGCGTTCCATTCTAAGTTATACACTACTAGCTACTGCTGTGGCTTTGTCTGTATTGCTATGCTCTCGTTGGTCTAGTGGGCGCATAGCCGCCTGCTGATCACGAGGACTCGGGTTCGATTCCCGGGACGGGCCGAAATCGCTTTGTGGGTTTTAGAAACTTTCACAAAAGAAGCCCGGAGTTGGAAATTGGTGACTGATACACCCGTGCGTCCCATCGGGTTATGAGAGTGAGGGAATAGGGAGTGCACCTATGTCTGCGCTATAATATGTCCTGCGCAGCTGGCTGATCTCCTTATATGAGAACAGCCGCCGTGACCGGCAAATCGGCTAGGACGCCATCATTGCTATGCTCTCACACCAGCGGATTTTCTGCTCGGTTCTTTTACGCACGCCCAAGCGACAATAAACCTGTCCGCTCGGAAAAGCTGAGTATGCAATCCGTTAGTGTAAAAGAGCTGTTACAATTGGTTCCGTACCCACAGGGTAAAACGAAACCCTATTACTGTATTAACCCCATTACTTGGACTTCAATGTCCTACTGTCTGACTATCCAACTGTCCATCTGTCCGTCCGTCTTTCCGTCTGTCTGTATCTCGTGAACCATGATAGTTGTAGTGTAGAAATTGTCACAGATGATGCGGATAAAGCGGAAAAAGAATTAGCCGCTTTAACAATAATTAAGTACTAAAAACTATTATAATAATTTAGAGGGCTTCCATACAACAAACTTGACTGTTTGTGGTTCGTGTGCGAGTTCGACTAGCAATCGGCCAGTTTTTTATTTTTATTTATTTATGAATTTTGTACACACACAATAAAGATAAACAACAGGAAAGAAAACATTTACAAAGATAGTGCTTATTTCTAAAGAAATCTCTTCCAGCATACCTGCGAAAGGAAAATAGGAATGAAAGAGATGTAGACAGTGTGTAAGTTGAATGTTTCTGATTGTTTTCGAATTTCATCTCCTTAATTAAGAATTCGCAAAATTGACAAGATATTGGCAATACAATAAACTCCTGGAGTGATATCGCTATTGCTTTTGACTTGGAACAACCGTCTAAGCTTGCATGACCCACTAACAAGAGAAAATTCCCAAACTATTTGGACTTTTTTAAAAGCAGTTTCCTCAAGAAAATGTTATATGCTAATGAGCAAACGGCTTGGGTGTGAAAATGTAGAAGAATTACTACAACGTAATGCTATTTTTTCATACAGTAAATTGTTTTTGTGACCTACATATAACCCAAACTACATTTCATATGGTAGTACTTTGAGCTTAAACGTTTGCATAGAAAGTAAAAAAAATAGGACCATTTTTTTAATCATGAAAATCTAAATATATCATATTTTTTGGTTCATAACTTTATTTACCGATTAAGTCACTAAAACCATTTCGCATGAAATCATAGTTTATTTTATATTATTATACTAACTTTAAAAGCTCACTTTATCAGTTATGTGCCCATAAAAATGTTATTGCATTGACTGGTAATCAAACGGTAACTTTGAACCCTATAAAAGGCTTATGAAAGCATTTTAAATAAAAACAATTTAAATTATGTACGCAATAACTGCTAAAATATGAAAATCAGCAGTAAAAATTCCATAATGTGATAAAACTAAAAACCTAATTTAGCTCAATATTTATTCATAAAACTTTAATAATGCCTAGAAATCTACATACACCTATTTTCATAATAAAA
This sequence comes from Heliothis virescens, assembly GCA_002382865.2. Classification (NCBI taxonomy): domain Eukaryota; kingdom Metazoa; phylum Arthropoda; class Insecta; order Lepidoptera; family Noctuidae; genus Heliothis; species Heliothis virescens. The sequence goes on from NWSH02000537.1 coordinate 10,494,838, forward strand.
CAACAATAGGGTAAAATACATTTTTTCATAAACATATCTTGTCATCACAAAATGGCGGGCGTACAAAATGGCCGCCGAACAAAAGCATAGACAAAAGAATAAAGGTCTGGCTCTCGTCGTGGCCTTTAATGAGGGTTTTGGTCATTTTACGCTCATTTCGATGCAAATTCAAGGGTTTCATGATATTTAGAGGGCTATGCAAATAGGACCGAAAGATTTTGATTAAAATTTATCAAGATACTAGTTGTGTTGCACTGGTTTGTTTGCTCGATTAGATCAAGTAAAACAAATATTTTTAAAGTTGGCAGTTACTGAGTACCATCTTAAAATAAAAATAAAAAAAAAATTCATTCCCTCTAAACGAGTTTCTAAAAAAAAGATTAATTGAAACGTTTAACTGATTTCATTTTGAATAACAACTTACTGTATTTTTACTTGTTATTTTTAAAAGGCAAACTTATGAACGATAACTACGTATTTTCCGACTGACTTAGAAACCAGTTTTACACTGTAAAACACATTATGTTAAACTGAGCTAGAACAAAGGAACCATATAGAGCTGTTAGTACATTTATTAAGCAGAAAATTAATAGTGGTGTGACCATACTAATGTGTTTAGTACCGTAGTATATATTTTACAGGATCTAAACAATATATGGGAAGTATTAGGGGTAGTACTAAAAGCTTTTAGTAAGATTTAATATTCTAAAATTGAGACTGAAAATGTAGTTGGTTTGGTTGATTATTAAGCTAAAATAATGATCATGTTTAAACTAAAGATTCTAATTATTACTCAAAAAGGTTTGTATTTTTTTTTTTTTTTTTTTAAACCCAAAAGAATGCAACAGCAATATTCTTCCATCGGTAACATATTAATCTGTCTGTACCTACTAATGTTATAAAAAGGTGTGTTTGAATTGTGAGTTTGTGAGGTTGTTGGGAGAAATCCTTAGATCTATTGAACCATTTTTTAAGATAATTCTTTCTAACTAATATAAAGAATACGATACTTTTTACTAACGCGTATCTTAGTCACAAATGCTTTGATAACACGTGGACAAAGTCGCGGGCAAAGCGCTATCATGCAGGGGTAAAATTCAGACGATTAAATGCACTAAATTGGACAATACTTTTATCACGTTAATGACTGTCAAAACAAGATTAATATGACAAAGAATGAAATGAGAACCCATGCAAACCCGTAGTAGGCAGCTAGTATGCGATATAAAGCTGTCGACTGCCCATCGCTGTTCCCTCTCAGCGTTATAGACTTCGGTAAGCTATAGAAGCGGCTTGTCACACGTATCAACCTATCTATGACAGTCGTCGGGTATTCGAGCCCCGAAAATCTGACGTTCTGTCGAATCGTAGGATATCGGTTTTCCTCAGTAATTGGGTTGCGGTATGAAGATTGCGATTGGAGTTTGAAAAATTTTCGATTGATGGACTAGCGGGTTATTTTCTGTAGTTATATTCAGGGTTAAGGAAAAGTTATACATACTTCCATATTAATATAAAATTTAATATGGAATTTCATAATTAATAAAAAGAGGTTTTGTTTCTTACAAACAAATATTTTGTAGTCCGAAGGCTCCAAAACTACTGAATCGATTTGAAAAATTTTGCGCTGTTGGGGAGCTACACTATTCCTATTTGATATAGGCTATATTTTATCCGATTTTAATTTAATACGTAATAGTAAGTTCGAGAATCGATTGAGGTGAAAATTAAGATTGGAATTAATGGGACTTTAAAACCAGTTATAAACCACGTGAATGAAACAGAACTTATACTTTTGTTACTGGAAGGATAATACATTTCGTCTACAACAATCGTACTAGCTAAACAAAGTCTAACCATAGTTTTTCTCATTCAACTAAAGTAAAAGTTTCATCAACGCGCTGCCAACACTGTTGCTAGCAATATTATTATTTTTATCACCCCATTCTCTTAACACAGCGAACAAACTTGGAACTTCTAAAGATTAACTAAGGCGTAGTATCTGTGATGGCGTAGAACTAACTGCGCCTTTATCTTGTTGTAATACCATTATTATTTTTTTATAGTATTGTTTGAGGTTTTAATTTGTTTATTTTTGGTTTTGAGTTATTGTGTTTTGGCTGTTTACCGTGGTTTCATTTGTAGCCCTGGGGAGCTGTTACACGCAATCGGATAAATATTTATGATAATTGTTATCTATTTTCATGCACTAGATGTACTGATTTTTTATTAAGACAGATGTTTTTCATTTATTTTAGTTTATTATCTAGTATACTTATATGACAAAGAGGGTTCTTTTTTGTTTATTTGTACCCAAAGAGCTCCGAAACTACTAAACCGATTTGAAAAATTGTTTCAGTGTTGATACGCAAAATTATGCCCAGTAATATAGGCTATATTATTATTTTATCCGGCTATAACGGCTACTAATGAATAGAATCAAGTGTGATATAAAGTCCCACTCTGTCTGTCCCACTTTAAGGCCAAAACTACTTAACTGATTTAAATTATATTTGGTACACACGACAGCAGGTCAACCAACCCCAATCTGTCAAATTTTACCAATCGAACATTAATCTTCCACTATTGTGATAAGGTTGAAAGTCTATTGCAGAAATTTGACAGATTACACAGATAGCTTACTAATTGAGAAAGGACTACTAGGCTACATTTTATTCGTAGGAAAGTAGTTTCCATAGGACATGAGCAACCGCGAGGAACAGCTAGTTCTGCATATAAAAACAAGATTATGCTCGATATCGAGTGGGCATAATACTGAAAGCGTAGATGCTTCACAGCTAATGTTTCAGATAAAACGAATTGCCCCCGTAGCCTTTGGTAGGAATTGCTCAGTAATTTCTACATTTAGGAGGTACTTAGTTTGAGTGGGCCTAAAATGTAGCAGCGGTGTTGTTTATTTTTTTTTAAGCTGATTTTAGGTCTTGTTTTTTATATTTTGTTTTATTTAATCAACTTTTCATTTTTCGTGTTTAGTTTTTTGCTATTTTCAGAGCGTAAACAAAATATTATTTTTTATTTTGTTTAGTACTGTGCTTTGAAAGACAATTAAAGCCTTTTTGTTTTGCTATCAAATATTTATTTCAACAACACTCAATTAAACAAAAAATAATTTTACAACATTTTTACTGTTCCGACTAAACCTAAACTACCTAAATATTAACTTAAAACATTTATATTTCCATTGCTGACAAAAATATATTCAATCGTCATTTCTTTAACTGAAAGTTCTACAACCAAAGCGCCATTTTAAGTGCCCAAGACTAATAATCATGGGGCAAAGTCCACCCCTTTTCACCCGGATTTATATTAAATTCCTTAGTCCAAATTTGCCGAAACAATCCCTATGGGGCTACCTAGCCGCGATTTTATTATTTCTTGCCCCTATTTGTATATATAGGGGGTGAAATTCTATTAGACTGTTTTATTGCTCGTCCCGGAATTTTCATCTTCGAAACCTAGGATTTTTGTACTATAAATATTCAAATTGGGGATATATTTAGGTTTTTATTCAAATAACTAGTGCGGTTGTTATATATTTTTGTAAGAGGACCTGTCTCATTTTTTTTTCTGAAACTTGACATTTATAATTTTCGAAAATATAAACAAGTAGACATACAAAATTATAAGACCGGTTTTCGATGCAGTTGACAGTAACTGTCAACAACAACTGTTGTTATCAATAAATACAAATAAGTCATCTATCCCTTGAAAACTAACTACTGTCTACCGCACAAAACACGCGTTGGTTCTATACAATCACAATAACAATACCGACAACGGCATACAATATTCAAATACATCAAAATATACAGCACACATTACAACAAAGCATTTATTATTGAACCCGATTCGCTGACCACCACAAAAAAGGGTCAATCCACAATTGTCATAACTGAAGGTCTAGCCTTCCCAAAGACGAAGAATATTGAATTATGTCCAAACCGCTATTTAGTCAAAATATTCCGTTTTGTTTTGTTTGTGGTCGAATGTAAAATGTATGAGTTGTAAGCCTACGGCCGAAAGGCCACACGTTAATAATAAAATGATCGTACTTCGTGAATGATAGGGTTGTTAACGGATATTTTCTAAATACGAAGTAAGTAAATAGTGTTAAATAAATAATATTAATTGAAATCAGATTACGGTAGTTCTTTATCTGTGAGATTCTATAATCCATCTATCCGTTGATCTGTTCCAAAATCCTATCTCTCGTAATCAATTCGAAGGATAGATAATGTTATCGAAACCACTGTAGGACATTTATCCTTTTTTTCTAAAAGGTTGTTATAAAACTATTGTACTACAGTTTAATAAGTTCAGGATGTGTATTATGGATTTGATATTTTATTTACTTCAAGCAAGCCCTACGAAAATAACATAACATAGAACTTAGAAATATTATGTAATTTACACTCAAATTAGAGTCTCCACAGAAGGAAAAAAAATACAAATTATGTAGGAAAGTATCGATGTACCAAACTCAGAGACAGCCCTACTTAGGTATCATGATTACATGTAAAGTCCAGTTACATTATTCTAGAAATTTCACTTAAATATTTCAGAGGTTTTCAGAAAATTCGCCGGCGTAATATTGTCAAGTAGGTCAGAGTGGGATCGAATGTATTTTAAGTTACGAAAAATAGGTATAACATGGAGAAGCTAGTTTTCTCATAGGTACATATTATGTATAGGTGCTTATTTCGTGTAGGATGTTTATACTTAGATATTACTTATATAGTTTATTTTTTCTTTAGAATTATTATTGAACCTAAAATTATAAACAGGTATGTTTTTTGTCTAGCTAGATTATGGTAAGATTTGTATGCATTGTATGTATAACTAATTCTGATAATATATCCTCCCCAATTAGAAAAAATAAAGTGATGAGTGAGTACCCAATATACTAGATGACATTCTGTTTCTTTTTTATGCTTCATATTTTGGCATGATTCTCTTCTCTTTTTTATTATTATTATTTGGAATTTTTTGTCTGCGAATCCAATCAAAATAATTAAGGAATTACTAAAGAAAAACAAACGGCGTAAGGAAAGCCAACCTTATCAGGTAAAATAAATAAACAATGAAGTTTTCTTGTCACGTCCTACGTTTATGGGGTAACAAATTACTAAGTAAACATAAAATTATATTAATTTGGCTAAGTAAGAATTAGTGTTTTGTTTGAGTTTTAAGAAAGAGGTGCCTTTACTTAAATACAGGTACATCATCAGCCGTATATTTATTAAAAACAGTTACGTATATAATAATTAATCTCTAGAATTAACAAATAGCCGAAATTCAAGTTCTTTCATTGCCATGAAACAAAAGTAAAATATAAATAAATGTTAACTGTACACAACCGCATAACTATGTATTTTAACTAAAATTTTCTACCACTACATTAAAACTACAACAATCTCAGCTTTCATCCAAAGTAGCGAGAATTTTCCAAGCTAAACCCAACTCTTACTAAAGCTAGATTAAAGAAAATTGAAGTGGAAAACAAATGGCGGACTTCAAAAAAAATCTAGCTCAAATATCAGTCCTTTATCTCAGGTAATAGTGCCAAAAAGTGTCCCGTTAATTCCTGAAATCACAGTTACATGCGAGAAAAAGGGGAGACTCCCGGCTTATTAGGACGTACCATCCACATTTCAACGTGGATTTGGTTGTCCGTAATTTGGGGAAAAACCGGACTGTTCATGTGTCCGGGTGTCCGGGATGTTCACGGAGTAGGTCCGGCGGGATCAGGGAGAGGACACGTCTAGAGATTTGCTCCGAACAGGTTGATGAATGACGCTCCATGTAATGGGTTGGTTTCGAATAGGACGGAATTTTATTTGTAAATGTTTAAGGAGTTAGGAGCTGCTTTTTTAATTAAATTACTGGGTTTCGTTAGTGAACCGTGGTAACTACTCCGTGCACCTGGTTAATCCCGTATAATTTTAGTATTAGTATAGATTTATTTCGTGTTTTGTTTTTCTCTGGATGTTTTTGTGTTTAAGAATTCCTCTAAACAATATCAACTTCAATACATTTTCAATCTCATAACAACAGTGGAAGGCTAATGTGCGATTGGTGAAATTTGTCAGATTCGCGTAATTTGACCTGCTGGCATAATTTCAAGACATTTATAAAATTCTCTTAACAAATATCGAATCGGCATTGAACCCGCTTTCTGAGAAATGCCAATTATGTAACGGCTTTCTAAGCTGGCAAAATAAAATTTATTTTTTGGGAATGTAACCTATTTTTAGCAACACCAAATAAAATGGCCGAAATAAGAACAAACGCGACCACAGTTCAAGGCTCAAACGTGAGTCGAATAAGTGGCGTTGTTTTAAATAATGTAGGAAGAAAAGTAATTTATTTTATATATTATTAGATAGTGGGTCGGTATATAAGTAAAGTGATTTTATAAAAAAATAATAAAAATGTTGTTAAGTAAAATAAAGTAATTGTTATTAATGGTGTGTTATGAGAATATACCGTTCCACTATTCATGTTTAATTTACTTTAAAGTTTAGTATATAAAATTTATGTACTGTTATAAATTTGAGAAAGGGTACTGAAATAAAGAATTTTTTGTACAATGAAGTTATGAAAATGGCAGTACAAGCTTAGTTGACACATCTATACTCTATACATATAAAAAATCTTAAACAAGCTGTTTATCCATAGGATGTAGACATAACTTAAGTACGAATTTTACGAAAATTCACCCCTAGTGGTGTATAACGAGCGTTGGGTGTTTGTATGGAAGTCTTATGTTTTTGAAGAAAGAGATTTATAAATTTAAATGTATGCTCTATAAATGGTGTGGAAGTATGCTATTCATGTATGTACCCTCGCAAATTAACCCTCATTCTCTGGAGTTAAGTTCTTTCTGAAAGCGGGTGAAACCGCTGGCAAAAGCTAGTTGTAAATAATAATAGTCAAACGGTTGCCTCAAACAAGTGTAACTATTTACGATTTTCTTTTGAAATTCAGGAGTAAAAATTCCATATGAAAAGGAGTTTAAAGACATAACTCAAGGACAGAACAGAAATGTGGAAGGAAACAAAGTAAAGATTAGAGAGAGTATGAGGTAAAAGCATAAATAAGGTTATAGGCACTGCTAAAAATAAAGTTTCTGAAGCCCATAATCCGAGCAAAAGCCTTTAACCTTTACTTCAAAAGCGGAAAACTCCAAAAACTTCCTCGTTAATAGAATAGGGTAATAACTTTCAGGGGTATACCCTAACCCTTTAAGATGTAGGTACAGTCGTAGGCAGTTAACTTTCCTCTTTACAACTTCAAAAGCCATGTTTTTAATTTCCAAACGAGTGAGCACGTGGCGAAGTTGAGGCACTTTTGCAACTGATTGTACATACTGGTGTTGAGTTTGAGCAGCTTATATTATTTGTATACTTTTATTTATTGGTTTACAAAAAAATGGCAAAAGCTGGAATGTGAATGAAAATTACTTAGATATAATTATTTGGAAACAAAATGCCAATGAAAACTTTTTTACAAAAAATAAAACCACCTTCTGAAAGCTATGAAAATCTGAGAACCTCATCTCCCTTTTCCGCGCGATGCGGTATCCGTGCGACATCGATAAATACCACCACCGCTCTATAGACCCAAAACATCAAATTTGAAAGAACCCAAGGCCCATTGTCAGCAACAACAAAAAACGTGTGTTTTCGTAAAACAACTGATTACTTAAAAATGCAACGTGAATATTCATTTTAAGCATAATAAGTCATAAGGAAACTGACGTTTACATTTTCAATGGACTTGGGCCTCAGTACGTCATTCTTCCTTACCGTGTGTATAAATGTTAACTCAGTGCAAAAGTTGGCGCGTGTTCTATTAGTGCGCGTATATTAAAAGTTTGTAGTACTTACATCAAGATGCTCTCGCCTCCCTGTTAACTTAACATTCAAATAAATGTAGTGTATAGTTAACTTATATGAATTGTTATAGTTTTGTCGTGGACTTGTGTATGCCAACTAACTAAAACAAAAAAATAACCTTTTAATATTGAACTCCTACGCCTATGAAATTCATAAATAACTTGACAGAATTTAGCGTTGCTTTTTATTGGAAAAATAATTTTCGAAATCGGTTTGGTAGATCCATAGACCTCTTTCAACCTGAAAAACTCAGTTTTACCTATCTTTTAGTATTTTGTACCCAAAGGGTAAACGAGATCCTGTTACTATGACTTCGCTGTCCGCCTGTTACCAGGCTTTATCCCATGAACCATGATAGCTGTTCTTCACAAATGGTGTATGTATTTCTGTTACCGTTTTTACATTAAATATTTGCCGCTTTAACGACTCGCACTTGGCCCATTCTATAATATCACTAAGTATATAGTACCAATTGTTGATTTAGATAAGGAACCTCTTAAAATAATCACGTCGCATACTCGAAAGCTACAAAATCCTTCAAAACCTGAAAGATTTCATAGAAAAGTTTTTGATAAAGGACCAATATGAGGGAATGCAAACTGCGCAAACATAACTGTGGGGAATAGCGCACATACTCGAATAGCCCGCGGCGTTACTCGACGTGTTAATATATGAGGGGCCGCGAAAACCGCGAGCAATTTTGGCATTTATGTGAATTTAATTTTGAATAAAAATTAGAAGAACAAGGTTTTAACAATGCCTAAATAAATAAGAATTGAAATGTATCCTTGTTTTCGATCATCTTTGGCAGTAGTTACGGATAGTCAGAAGCCAGGAAATCTGACAGCCAGTCTTACCGAGGGGTATCGAGTTGCCCGGCAACTGGGTTAAGGAGTCTATATAGGCAGTCACCCCAAAATTAAACACAGGTATTCTGCTTCATCTGGTTAGACTGGAAGCCAACCCCAAACAGTCGTAAAAGACTAGACAGATGAAATAAGAATTCAAATGCACAAATCATTAATTACGACGAGGCTTATATCAATCACGCTAGCTCTAATTAGGACTGGTAAAAACTGGCAAATGGCTCTTAAAATCTCTTCGTTTCTACTCCAAGATGTAAACCAGCTGCCATAGTTTTTGCTCGCCATTTCCAAAGCCACACAAACCTTGCTATATAAATCAAACGTGAGCAATGGTCCTATCGCTCGCTACAGATGGTGTAAGTTCTGACGCAGTTCCACAACTTTTTAGTAAACGCTTTACTTCCTTGATTTTCTCACTAACTGTACTTGGAAGTTTATGTTCTGCTCATTAGGGGCTCTCAAAAATGTTTTGTTCAACACTTTGGAACTAATTAGTGGGAAAGTGACGGCTGAAGTGCCGATGACTTGCAGAAAAGATATTTCCAAGTTGCGGTCGGGTCTAGATAGTTTTCTGAGATGTTGACTGCCGCAATATTTGCTGTATTTAGAGTATGGTATTTTAACCGACTTTTTAAAAAAAAGGTTGTCAGTTTGTATTTTTTATGTACTTGGACTTTACGCATACCTCCACCAGTTAGGTAAGTGCCAACCGATTTAAATGAAACTTGTTTTGTTTAAAAGGGTGTCTGATTATGATAGAAACCCCGAGAAATCGAAGGCAACTCTCGAAAATGGTACTAGTAATGGCACACATAAAAAAAGTCAAAGTCAAAGTCATTGTTACTGCTATATTGCTTACAAAACTTATTCACCAATGCCTTGATAAGATTCTAGGGAATTGTTCACGCTTTTCATATCAAAAGCTTGAGCGAAATTCAAGCATGAAATCTCCATATTCCTAGACAATTCAAATCTTAGGAAGACCTTTAAAGCCTGAATTGGGAACAGCGATCAAAAAGCATCACTCTGACAGCTGCGGACATACACATGACACACGTTTCATATGAAAACACTCCGTATTTCATGTCTGAAGCAGTAGTACGCGACCACTTTAAAAAGAAATATGGTAAAATAAAATACGGAAGGAACCAAGGTCGTCTGAACTTGGTCGGGTAAACTTGAAGACATGTATCGCCCGCAGCGGACAAACCCCCTTTGTCTGTTGAAAGAAACAAAAAGTGAGCGATTGTTTCTCGCGCGTTTTGATGTGTTCCATTTTTGAATTTAGGAGTTTTTCGTTCCTCTTTTTGGTGGCCAGTGTGTCAAGGGAAAGGAAAGGTTTGGTGTAGAAGTATGTAAGAAAAAAGTTGAGCAGGGAACAAAAGTATTTCCTTTTCTATGATTTAACATAGCTCATCTAAAAAACATTTTCGATAAATATTTCTTAGGACTTATTATATAAGGATAGTTTGATTTACACAAATGTTCAGTGTGCCTTCTACGTGCAATTTTTGGTGACTAAGTAACCTCTAAATCTCAGGTAATAGTTTCAGAAAAGAGTGTTTCTTACTGCCATGACAATCTATTTCAGCCTCAATTCCAAACATGGCCCAAAAAAGAAATGTCCCAGTAACAGCGATTTTTTCGTTAAGAAGAGTTTTGAAGGAATAAATTGCAACTAACCGTTCCCCTAAAACTTAATTCTTCAATACCACCATTCATAAATCCCTCGATCGCTATGGAGGGCAGACGTATAGCAGTGTAATTAGTAGTACGTCGACCATTAGAGCGCTATGGCTCGTGCTAACATGCCCAACTAATGGGTTATTGTGTGTGGCCCATAAATACTTATTACAGCCTGTTGGGTGAAAAGAGGGATTGAAGGTGTGACGCGTCAGAGGTTCTGTAGGCTTTGATTTTTGAATGATTTTAGAATATGAACGATCTCTTGCAGCACATCATTATCATCATCAGCCTTTTTCATCGTCCCGCTGTCGTCACCACGCCTGCAATGAGGGTTGATTTCAGATTTTGTAGTCCAGGTTTTCTCAAAACAATTTCCTTCCCCTTTAATCAATCATTGGTGTCCAAGATAAACTTAGAAGGTATATACAAACTTAGAAAAGTTACATTGGAACTTGCTTGACCTGGACTTGAACCCACAATCATACACACATGGGTTGGTGCTTTACCCGCACGGCTGCGAAGATTTTAGAGCACTTATGGGTTAAAACGACGTGTTTTGAGAAAAGTAAGAAGGACGTTACGCCTATGACATCAGATCTTTTTCTTATCGTATAATATTTCTTTATATAGTTTAAGTTGATACTTGCTTGTATCATCACACGGAGCTTATATCAAAATTCAATCTCTAGTAAGCAAACCCCTAACAGATAAGTTTTAGGAACGGCCGCATATGGCCATGTAACAAGGAACCCCGAAAGGGCCCTGCAAACGATGGATTGTAATGTCGTCTTCACAGTGAGTTTTATGAGCGGCACTAGCGTGTGCAAGCACCCTTAACGCGTTATACCGGTTACATCTCATTGTGTTCAGATATTAATAAGGGCTATGTGAAATGGTAGGCAGTGCACTTAGAAGCTTTGTGTGGAAATGTGACGGAAGCATGGATGCTTGAGTTGTTTTGGGGTAAATGTATGATGTTACATTATGTTGCTATTTGAATGTTTCTTTGTCTGGTGATGCAAGTGGCTCATATATAGCGCATTATTACAACCAACCAATACCTTGATAGTCATTATAGTGACAAATTATTTGGCTTCGGCAAAGTGAAATAAATAATAATATCATTTGGACCTTGAGCAGTATGTTGATGGTGGGCCCATTTCTGAATTATAGTGCCACTGCAACTTTTGTGCAATTGACAACTGTCAGTGTACAAGGGATTTGTACTGACTAACAGCAAACTGTCAACTGCACCAAAAATGGTTAGACCATAAAGATCTTCCATCAGTCTGTTTTGAAGCTATATATTTTTTTTAAAGAGACGCATTTCAAATAACAACCACCGCAGAAAAACTAATACAAACACACCACAGACAGAACTCAACAAACAAACATCAGTACATACAACCAGTAGCCGAACTTCAGTTGTTTCTACCAAATGTTCCATATAATGAACCGTCTTCGAACGTTGTCTGTTTGTCAAAAAGTTTGCAGTTTTACAAGTCGAAAAGTTGTGCTTTGTGGTAGTATTGTTTTTGTGTCTGTGATTTATTGTTCGGTCTCGTGGACTTGTGAGTAAAGGCCCATTTACACATTGCGATTTCATTGCACGTTGCTTGCCTTATTGCAGGAATATTTGAAAGGCGACCATTTCCCTATTGCACGATTACGTTTACACAGTGCAAGTAGCATCTTGCTGCAATAAAATGGCAAGCAACGGGCAATGAAATCGCAATGTGTAAACGGGGCTTAACAAAATTCTTCTTCATTCTACGTATATACCTTAGACTGGTGTTTTGTTGATACATTTTCTAAAATTATTTTCTTTTGGAAAATGTTCAGAAAAATTACATTTTTATGGTGTTTCGAAAGTTATTTAGTAAGATCGTAATTTTCTACTAAAATTACACGTTTTTCTGTTGAAATGGTATTCCTAGATAAGTTATCTTCTTATAGCAAGTATATAATAAGTCTTAATAAATAATGCAAATATGCTTACCCACACACGAAAAATAATGTCCAACTCATTATTCTTGGCCTTTTAATTAAGATAATCCAAAATCTCTTGTTTACATGAATAAGTTATTATAAGTACCTCCGCGACCTTTAGGACGAAATAAATTAATACCTTCGATAACCACTTATGGCCATTCGGTAAATTATTAAAGAAATAATATATGGAATTGGGGGAAATGCCCCGAAAATTACAAAAGAAAATAATAACCGGCGCTACACAAAAGCAATCGTATTTATTCCAGTATTACGTCTAAATAAATATATGTGGCTGTTACGGGTAGAATGCGATGTTTTTGTTTTGGAATAATGTCTGGAAATGTAAAGCTCAAATTGGCTTATTACTGGTATTTTCCTGTTTTACATTAGAAAAAGANTTCTGTAGGCTTTGATTTTTGAATGATTTTAGAATATGAACGATCTCTTGCAGCACATCATTATCATCATCAGCCTTTTTCATCGTCCCGCTGTCGTCACCACGCCTGCAATGAGGGTTGATTTCAGATTTTGTAGTCCAGGTTTTCTCAAAACAATTTCCTTCCCCTTTAATCAATCATTGGTGTCCAAGATAAACTTAGAAGGTATATACAAACTTAGAAAAGTTACATTGGAACTTGCTTGACCTGGACTTGAACCCACAATCATACACACATGGGTTGGTGCTTTACCCGCACGGCTGCGAAGATTTTAGAGCACTTATGGGTTAAAACGACGTGTTTTGAGAAAAGTAAGAAGGACGTTACGCCTATGACATCAGATCTTTTTCTTATCGTATAATATTTCTTTATATAGTTTAAGTTGATACTTGCTTGTATCATCACACGGAGCTTATATCAAAATTCAATCTCTAGTAAGCAAACCCCTAACAGATAAGTTTTAGGAACGGCCGCATATGGCCATGTAACAAGGAACCCCGAAAGGGCCCTGCAAACGATGGATTGTAATGTCGTCTTCACAGTGAGTTTTATGAGCGGCACTAGCGTGTGCAAGCACCCTTAACGCGTTATACCGGTTACATCTCATTGTGTTCAGATATTAATAAGGGCTATGTGAAATGGTAGGCAGTGCACTTAGAAGCTTTGTGTGGAAATGTGACGGAAGCATGGATGCTTGAGTTGTTTTGGGGTAAATGTATGATGTTACATTATGTTGCTATTTGAATGTTTCTTTGTCTGGTGATGCAAGTGGCTCATATATAGCGCATTATTACAACCAACCAATACCTTGATAGTCATTATAGTGACAAATTATTTGGCTTCGGCAAAGTGAAATAAATAATAATATCATTTGGACCTTGAGCAGTATGTTGATGGTGGGCCCATTTCTGAATTATAGTGCCACTGCAACTTTTGTGCAATTGACAACTGTCAGTGTACAAGGGATTTGTACTGACTAACAGCAAACTGTCAACTGCACCAAAAATGGTTAGACCATAAAGATCTTCCATCAGTCTGTTTTGAAGCTATATATTTTTTTTAAAGAGACGCATTTCAAATAACAACCACCGCAGAAAAACTAATACAAACACACCACAGACAGAACTCAACAAACAAACATCAGTACATACAACCAGTAGCCGAACTTCAGTTGTTTCTACCAAATGTTCCATATAATGAACCGTCTTCGAACGTTGTCTGTTTGTCAAAAAGTTTGCAGTTTTACAAGTCGAAAAGTTGTGCTTTGTGGTAGTATTGTTTTTGTGTCTGTGATTTATTGTTCGGTCTCGTGGACTTGTGAGTAAAGGCCCATTTACACATTGCGATTTCATTGCACGTTGCTTGCCTTATTGCAGGAATATTTGAAAGGCGACCATTTCCCTATTGCACGATTACGTTTACACAGTGCAAGTAGCATCTTGCTGCAATAAAATGGCAAGCAACGGGCAATGAAATCGCAATGTGTAAACGGGGCTTAACAAAATTCTTCTTCATTCTACGTATATACCTTAGACTGGTGTTTTGTTGATACATTTTCTAAAATTATTTTCTTTTGGAAAATGTTCAGAAAAATTACATTTTTATGGTGTTTCGAAAGTTATTTAGTAAGATCGTAATTTTCTACTAAAATTACACGTTTTTCTGTTGAAATGGTATTCCTAGATAAGTTATCTTCTTATAGCAAGTATATAATAAGTCTTAATAAATAATGCAAATATGCTTACCCACACACGAAAAATAATGTCCAACTCATTATTCTTGGCCTTTTAATTAAGATAATCCAAAATCTCTTGTTTACATGAATAAGTTATTATAAGTACCTCCGCGACCTTTAGGACGAAATAAATTAATACCTTCGATAACCACTTATGGCCATTCGGTAAATTATTAAAGAAATAATATATGGAATTGGGGGAAATGCCCCGAAAATTACAAAAGAAAATAATAACCGGCGCTACACAAAAGCAATCGTATTTATTCCAGTATTACGTCTAAATAAATATATGTGGCTGTTACGGGTAGAATGCGATGTTTTTGTTTTGGAATAATGTCTGGAAATGTAAAGCTCAAATTGGCTTATTACTGGTATTTTCCTGTTTTACATTAGAAAAAGAAGAGCGCTCAATTCTTTTATTAAAATGACACTTTTAATACTTAGACAGTATCCTATTCAAAACTGACTTACCTACATAAAAGTAAAACGAGGTCAAAAAATGCAATGCGTCTTCTATCAGTACACAAAAAAACAGCGAATAATGCATACCATAAAAAGATTTAGTCTTTAAAATAATCCAAATCCAACCTAACACCAAGAAAAACAGCTATTCAACAAGGTCATACCCGAACATAAACCTCCATCCCAAAGCCATTAAAAAGCCGGACAACATTTTAATAAGACCTCATTCATGCCAGCCATTTCATTAATGGTCTGAAATCACAGTAAAACCGCAACACATACCTAATAACATTGGCTCAGGCAATAATAATGTCCAATAACGCCCTTTTATGATTTACTTTTGTGAGTGAACGTATGAAATAAAATTGTATGTGATATTTCCTTGGTATAATATAAACTATGGTGATGGGGAGTTGTGATAACTGGTTATGGTGAATTTATTTGTATGTCTGTTTATTTGGCAAATGTTTTGGTGTATTGGGAAATGGAACTGATATCTGTGCTGTGAGATCTGTGTTTGTTATGTTATGGTGGTTGTGTTTTCCATAAATCTGTATTTATAAAAGGGGTAGCCGACTGACTAACTGACTGGCTGACAAGCGACGAAGTAAATAAGTATCGAAGTAACGAATTGACGAAGTAATAAAGTAGTGAAGTTAATAAGTAACGATGCAAAGAAGCAATAAAGCAACGAAATACCGGGCTGAAGCCAGGAATTAATAAATAGAAATGACGTAAGCGACAAACTAATAATTTGAGCAACTATAAAAAACGATTGTAAGTGAAAATTATGTAGTAAGTAATACTAAAACAATAATGACAATCTCAAAAAATTTAAAACTATACAAATTGTCATTTATAAATTCGAATATTAATAAGCAATCAACCTACTATCAAAGTCTAGTTAAATACAAAGTGCTAACAACCAATACGTGCAAGTAAAACGTAAAACTTCTAAATATTAACGAAACTTTCACACCGAAAAAGGTATATAGCCGAAGATTTAAACATTGTTTTGCTAAACCATTTTCCCTAACCTTTGATCACGGTGTGATAAATTTTTCACGGTACACTTGGTCTGTATTCGTAATGAGCGCGGTTACACCAATGTTTATGCTAAAACGATTGTTTACGAAGTAAAATTTAGGATTTTATAGTATTTTAATGACGGAAAATTTTATCCTTGTGCTCATTTTTTGCTTGGAAAAACGGTGGGTTTTTGTTTTACGGTTGAAATGTTTGCGCAGGATTTCGAAGAATTGTTGTGGAGCAAAACAATATTTTTCTGGATAAGTAGATAAGTAGAAGTGGAGTATAATTGAAGGGTTGATTCTAAGTAATGAAACTGATCACTTCCATATAAAGGTATTTCCAGGATAAGATAAAGCCACTATTTCATTAATTTTTGTGGAAAGTTTTTATAAAAAAAAGGTTGGGTTTCTAGTAGCTGGAATTCAATGATATGACTGATCATTTTTGAGATTGTAAACTGTTATAACCTAAGCATTTGCCAAAAACATAGCACGTTAAACCGAACAACATTTAATAAAATTCTAATACTATAAAAATACATTTAAAACAAACAACCATAAAAAATGCAATACCGGGGTATAACATAAAACTCGGTTGGGTCTCACCTCTAGTGAATCGAATCGGCGTGCTGCAAATCGACTTAATTCCACCTTTTATCGGATTAGGCGCCGATATCTGCCGATTACAGAGCGAATGGCCGGGTTTTGTCTTTACCCCGCTCCTACCCGTAATTCTTCGCATAGCATCGTTAATTTAAAACTAAATGCTGCGAGCGAAACAATAGATTGTCACATAAATAACTTTAAAGGAAAAAAGGGGGAATCCAAGAGGGGCGAAGAAATTTATACTCTACGTAACTTTGCCAGAATTTCGGGGCATTTCGGGGCCAACTCGAAATTCGAGTAGAATACTCGTCCCGATTGGTAATTCATGAGGATTATACAGCTCTCGTAATTCAGGAGTTTATACGTTGATTAGTTGGGAAGATCTACATGAAAAAATGTTGAATTATTCATTACTTACTGTTAAGAATAGATTTGGGTTCGAGTAATCTCGAAATTGAAAATTCCATAAGGAAATATGCATTAGACAAAAAATATAAGAAAATCGATCCTAGCAATGGGTGATGACAGGTGATCATCAATTTATCATTAATTCAGTAGAATAGTTTATAACTTTTAACATTAACGAAAGGCCAGGACTCCGATACAAAAAATACGAATATCGTATAAAGTTTTAATATTCTAGCATTCAAGTATTCAAGAGATTGTGTGTATAAAATTTACGATACAGAAAAGAAGCAAAGTAATATAAAGTAAGACCGAATAATTTACTTTTAATAATAAAAACATATACTTTACCGAGATTAAGGCCCGTATACAGGTTCCAAATAAAGTTCTAGATAGCTATCTGCCAGATAACGCCACAGAGAAGTAGTCAAAATTAAAAATATCTATGACATTAATTATGTAAGTATGTAGGTGATCAAAATCCACTTTTGTGATTTGAAAAAGTCGCCTGTGATCACCTGAGTGATTTGATTCCCAGGTGATCAGAGTAGACTAATTTATTCCACTTTGATCACCCAGGTGATATAACCTAGGTGATCAAAGTGGCCNAATACGTGCAAGTAAAACGTAAAACTTCTAAATATTAACGAAACTTTCACACCGAAAAAGGTATATAGCCGAAGATTTAAACATTGTTTTGCTAAACCATTTTCCCTAACCTTTGATCACGGTGTGATAAATTTTTCACGGTACACTTGGTCTGTATTCGTAATGAGCGCGGTTACACCAATGTTTATGCTAAAACGATTGTTTACGAAGTAAAATTTAGGATTTTATAGTATTTTAATGACGGAAAATTTTATCCTTGTGCTCATTTTTTGCTTGGAAAAACGGTGGGTTTTTGTTTTACGGTTGAAATGTTTGCGCAGGATTTCGAAGAATTGTTGTGGAGCAAAACAATATTTTTCTGGATAAGTAGATAAGTAGAAGTGGAGTATAATTGAAGGGTTGATTCTAAGTAATGAAACTGATCACTTCCATATAAAGGTATTTCCAGGATAAGATAAAGCCACTATTTCATTAATTTTTGTGGAAAGTTTTTATAAAAAAAAGGTTGGGTTTCTAGTAGCTGGAATTCAATGATATGACTGATCATTTTTGAGATTGTAAACTGTTATAACCTAAGCATTTGCCAAAAACATAGCACGTTAAACCGAACAACATTTAATAAAATTCTAATACTATAAAAATACATTTAAAACAAACAACCATAAAAAATGCAATACCGGGGTATAACATAAAACTCGGTTGGGTCTCACCTCTAGTGAATCGAATCGGCGTGCTGCAAATCGACTTAATTCCACCTTTTATCGGATTAGGCGCCGATATCTGCCGATTACAGAGCGAATGGCCGGGTTTTGTCTTTACCCCGCTCCTACCCGTAATTCTTCGCATAGCATCGTTAATTTAAAACTAAATGCTGCGAGCGAAACAATAGATTGTCACATAAATAACTTTAAAGGAAAAAAGGGGGAATCCAAGAGGGGCGAAGAAATTTATACTCTACGTAACTTTGCCAGAATTTCGGGGCATTTCGGGGCCAACTCGAAATTCGAGTAGAATACTCGTCCCGATTGGTAATTCATGAGGATTATACAGCTCTCGTAATTCAGGAGTTTATACGTTGATTAGTTGGGAAGATCTACATGAAAAAATGTTGAATTATTCATTACTTACTGTTAAGAATAGATTTGGGTTCGAGTAATCTCGAAATTGAAAATTCCATAAGGAAATATGCATTAGACAAAAAATATAAGAAAATCGATCCTAGCAATGGGTGATGACAGGTGATCATCAATTTATCATTAATTCAGTAGAATAGTTTATAACTTTTAACATTAACGAAAGGCCAGGACTCCGATACAAAAAATACGAATATCGTATAAAGTTTTAATATTCTAGCATTCAAGTATTCAAGAGATTGTGTGTATAAAATTTACGATACAGAAAAGAAGCAAAGTAATATAAAGTAAGACCGAATAATTTACTTTTAATAATAAAAACATATACTTTACCGAGATTAAGGCCCGTATACAGGTTCCAAATAAAGTTCTAGATAGCTATCTGCCAGATAACGCCACAGAGAAGTAGTCAAAATTAAAAATATCTATGACATTAATTATGTAAGTATGTAGGTGATCAAAATCCACTTTTGTGATTTGAAAAAGTCGCCTGTGATCACCTGAGTGATTTGATTCCCAGGTGATCAGAGTAGACTAATTTATTCCACTTTGATCACCCAGGTGATATAACCTAGGTGATCAAAGTGGCCAGGTGATTTATTTGCACTTTTTAGTGGAATCAAATCACCCAGGTGATATCACCTGGGTGATCAAAGTGGAATAATCCTATCTATCAGACAGTAATCTATAATTTAATTTCGAACCTTATGCGCGTAAATTACTTTTATTACAAAAAACTTTAAACTTGTTTACAGATACGAACAATATGCAGAATTCGTGACAACTATAGAGATTGGAAGCCGGTTCATTACACGCCACATTGGCGTGCACAAACAACCTCTTAAAGTCGAAGTCGAAGTCGGTTGAAGTCGGATTTGGCAATACGCCGCGCATAACGAACGGTACAGACGACGACGGTGACAGAAAATTTGCAACTATTTGTGAATTTCCTATTGTATCTTTTTACATTGTTTTTGTGGTCGAAAAATATTTGATACGCTGTTTTTTATTATGCGGTACGAAACGTTCTCAAAAATTGGAGTTATTTTAAACTGACTTCCCGAAAAAGAGGAGGTTTTCAATTCGACCATATCTTTTTTTTTTGTTTGAGCATTTAAACCATGGCAATTTTGTAGAATACTTTCATGTTGTGTGTGTACATAAATGGTTTTTCTTTCTTTCTAATATCAGCGACAGTACATACATCGATCTAGTCATGCCTGAAGCCTAGTTGTTACTATACCTGTCTTAACTTAAAATACAAATTGTACCGACAACATCCAAGAAATTACCAATCAATTCCGATTCAGGGTTCCGCAAGAAATCCTCAATCCAAAAACCGCAAGGCGTTAAAGTGTCGCAGCGAAATAAACAAGGGTTCCGTCTATGGCTAATTGATTAATCGTCGGCAGTGACGTATGTCAGTGGTTTGGTACCGAAAGTTTTGCTCAAAGGGTACTACTGGTTGTTCACGAGTTCTGTTCCAGTTTAGTGAACATTTATTCCATAATAGTTGCCTAGGTATGAAAATAGTGTTCTAGTTTTCTAGTTTTAGGTGTGTGGTAAACTTAGTTTTGGTATTTGTTTTGAGATTTTGCTAGGGTTTATTGCTGGGCTTTCTAAATTGTTAGTTTTGTTTTAGTGGTAGGTATGCGGAGTACATAAACTGATATCTAGTTTCGTGTAACTAGTGAAGTATTATCAGACTTTATAGCCTTAGTTTCTTCTCCTACAGAGAAGAAATGAGCGCTAGTCATCGCGTTTTCTCAATTCCAAGGCTTCAATATCAGACTAAAAAGTCCAGGCGATCTCAAGATGTAGCCTGCCAGGGCTGCGGGATTGTTCGAAAGAGTTACCACGGCCCAAACTCACAAAGGGCTCCAGAAGGAACACGGTGGGTTTTAGTCAGTTAAAGTCTGACACTCCCTCACGCTGCCACTCACAATGGGAGGGCTCATCTGATGATTTCCCATCGAAAAAAAAGATCATGTTATTTTCCTTCATCTTTACTCAGTCGTTATCCAGGATAGGTACACTTACAAAAGTTACCTACATTGGATCTTGCTTTAATACACAAGAAATATCATATTTAAGTAATAATATATACAACTTCGTAAAAACAAAACTCTTTTTCTATCATTTCCTTCAGCTTAAAGAGATAAATGGTTGGAAAATAATTGTGTTTCCATCAAATAAATAAACTTGGATCCAACTTGGATCCAACTTTTCAGAGTAATTTCTGCTCGAGTCTCCTCGAAGCGTCCGACTTTTAATTATTAATGAGTAACCCTCATTAAATAAGTTTGAAGACAAATTCTCGCATACTTTCCATGTTGATGTTTCTATATGTAAATATAATCTTTGTTTAAATGGCCTATTAATTTTTGCGAAGTTAAATGCCGGTTCAAAGGTTTTGGGGTTATATTCATGAATCTCTATTATTTTATTATTGAGGGGAACCATTTTCTAAATGACAGAAGAGGAGATAATATTATATATTAACACAGCAATATAATTTTACTTAAAACATCGCTGGCGAAAAATAACGGCAAAGTTTTTATCTTTGAAGCTCACATTTTATTTCAATTCACGAGGAAGGTTAGAAGCAGAAGAAAGGAGACTGCTATAACATCCTGGATTACTCTCCCACTGGAAGACACCGTGATAGCAATATACCGTGATGGCAATATAACATTAGTCCAACCAACAATATTTAGTAAGCAACATTATTATTTAGTATGCAGCCATGTGTGTCAATACTCAATATTCCGGCTCACGGTGCTACGTGAAAGATTTACAAACACCGTGATTGCGGAGTGCCCCTTTGTGTCCCGTTTTCGACGGGCGTGACAGGACAAAACTGGTTTAGTCCAGTTATAGAATTGGCGGGAGTACGCTGGATTTTTTGGGTAAAACGATTTTTTTTAACGTAAAACTATTAGCGACTGTTTTGTTGCTGCTGTCCTGGCAGGTTTTTGTGGGTAAAAAATATTGAAAGCGACTAATATGAGAATAAAATTATATCATAAACCTATAGAATACTAGCTGTTTTCAGCGATTTTACCCACGTTCTGTAGATTATACGTTATCCTGGTTCATCATCATTGTATTCCGATTAAACGTTTTTAATTGTTACTGTCCATATTATTCCTCGAAACACATAAAGAGAGCTTTTACATAATCGCTATAAGTTGCTGCCAATTGCTACACTTTTGATTTTGAATATATCTTTTAGCTAAAGGTGACAACGATTCTCATATCAGGGATCGCTGTCATTTTATCCAATGCGGAGAAACTACGCAACCTCTTTTTACGCTAAAGAGTGATAAACATCCATAACTTTGATTTTAGGTTATATTCAAGTTACTCTCAATAATAAACTTCATTATTATTTAGTGCAGTAAGCTGCATGAGGGCAAGCATTTTGCGGGTTCCGTTTTCGACAGCCATGACGGCATAAAAGCGGTTTAAGCGATATTGGCGTCGCGTCAGCTAAATGTATAGGCATTTTAGCTATGCATTATCGATTATGTACGTATGTCGTATGGTCAGCATCAAAAGTAGCTGAGAAAATCAACATTTTTAAAAGTACCTAACAACGTCTAGGATCATAATTTCTTAACGAAACAAACGCCAAAATTTGCTTAATATCCTGTAGATGAGTAGTACGGTAAGTTATTGATGACACGGTGTTTAGCAGTTTTGAAAATTTAGATTTGTTCAGCTACTTTTGTCTGTACAGACGCTAGCACATCAACCTACCACAATAGTGGAAGGTTAATGTTCTTTTGGTATTTGACAGATTTGGATAGGTTGACCTGCTGTCATCTGTACTTAGTTAATTACGTCGTCGTCATAGTCTAAAAACATGATTACACCATAGAGAAGGTAACACATTTTCCACTAAGCAAGAATATAAAAAGTATAATTGAAATTGCTGAATTTCATCAAAATTTTCTTATTATTATTTCAGTAGCATTTCCATTACTTTTGGATTTGTTTGGCGACTTCTAAATGTCACGTCCCTTACGACAAAGCTCTATTAGCTTTAATAACTTACCTGAGAAAAATAAGAACAATTTTCTTGAGTTTCATCGGATTTTATTAAGATTATTTTCTAAGTTGAAAACAATTTGAGATTTCTTGGACTTTTGCTTTAAGTCTAATTAAGTTTTTACAATAATAAAAATAATGGCAACGTATTTTTTTTTTCTGGAAATTGTTCTCGCCTAAGTGCCGAAAATGGCCGCATTATCACGTTATATAGCAAGCTAAGAATTCTTCAAAATAATAAAACAATCACCTATCATATCTATTATTATAACTAAAAATTATCGGAAATTACCTTCCAGTATCAGAATTCACTTACCAGCATCAAGCGTGGTGATTAACGCTCAACCCTTCTCTGCGTGAGAAGAGGCCCGTGCCCAGCAGTGGGACGATAACCAAAGGCTCATGGTAAATATGATCAGTCCCTAGTTGATGCTGACAATTATTTTTTTCCCATATTTACTATTGAAAAAGCTATTTTCTACTATAATAATATGTATTATACGTAGATCGGCTTTCTAGTAAAAAAAATCTTCTTTGCTAAAAATATTTTACTAATAAAGTAGACTTATTTTTAGTAAGGGAAGGAATACTTACAATTCCCTTTGTCATTCTTTAACTAGTTTTAAAAGCTTTTTAGTCGTATCAAATTATTTACTTAAACTCTTCTAACTTTTTTTTGTTGAAGTGAAGATTATTTGATAAATTTTACTAAAAGTCACAAAGTTAGTTAGTTTTTAAAAAGACTTTGGCTAAAACTGCTTCATGCAATAACGGCCTAAATTGTAAGCCTTTTTATTTCACCATTGCGTTTTGTTTTACAATAGAAAGACAAAACAATTTGTCTCAAGTGACGCGACGATTGAAATGTGGAGAGAAACGTATGTATTTGCTATTGATCAATTGATGTCACATTTACACTGTCTTGATACGTTGAATTTGAATTCAGAATGACTTTATTGTTTGTGATTGTGTTTTGTTTCTGTTTCAATCTAATAATAATACTGCGTGAGTAAGAGTAGACTCCGTTCCGAGGGAACTTTTTGCACAATCTGGATAAAAAAGCAGTCTATAGATAGATGTTCTTTATCAGGAATTAAAGTAATCAGTTACAGACAGAGTTACTGTCGAATGTATAATATTATGATTAGGGTTTTAATGCTAAAGAGTTTGTTTGTTATGGTCAATGCGCTAATTTCAGGAACTAAGTAGGTTCAACAAATGAACAACTCACTAGGTATTTTTTTTAAAACAATCCTAAGTCTGTGAAACCTTCTATGCGAATGTCTGGCTTCACCGTTCGCGTTGTCCCATGGGAATTACACACATATACAACTTAAAGCCTTCATAAATGGGCTATCTAACTTGCAAGATTTTTTGAAGTCATACATTCATACAAACTAACATACAGACAACAGCAGCTCACGGTATCGAATCTGCCAAAATTTACCAATCAAACATTAACCTACCACTATTGTGATAACGTAAATCTATTGCAGAAATTTGACAGATTGTGGTAACTTGATGTGTTGTCGTCTGTACGAACATTTTCCCTCTTTATCTATACTTTCTATACTAATATTATAAACCTGAAGAGTTTGTTTGTCTGTTTGAACGCGCTAATCTCAGGAGCTACTGGTCCGATTTGAAAAATTCTTTCAGCGTTAGATAGCCCATTTATCAAGAAAGGCTATAGAGTACTTTTTATCCAGGTGCGCCGAGTAGTTCCCTCAAGACGCGGGTGAAACCGCTGGCAGAAGCTAATTCCCTAATAATAGTGTAAAAATATGGACATTAGTGTACACAGTTTTTACACTACTAGCCTACACAGACTGGCTACTTTACCAACATCAAACATACATACATCTTCACCTACCATACACCTAAGTATAAGTACATTAAAAGTACGCGATCACGTACATTCACCACTTAACTCAGTACGTGGCCACAAGGCTAACTGTTAGTGCTTCACTTATACCGTTTTTCTAACCCTCCGAACGGTTTCATTTGATAATGTTGTTTAAACATTAATGAAATTGTGGGTTAACTTTCGAGTGGGGGAGAAATAGTGAAAAAAATATTTATAGGTAAGTACTAATTTAAGGAAAGTGAAGATTTTTCATGGTTAGTGTCCTAATATTATTGCTATTAGTATAAAAAATCTTACATTAAGGCCATTTTCTGTTGTCCTGAAATAGTTCCTTCGGGACGAATCTATACAAATATTATAAAGCTGAAGAGTTTGTTTGTTTGTTTGAACGCGCTAATTTCAGGAACTACTGTTCCGATTTAAAAATTCTTTCAGTCTTAGATAGCCCATTTATCGAGGAAGGCTATAGGCTACTTTTTATCCGGGTGCGCTGAGTAGTTCCCACGGGATGCGGGTGAAACCGCTGGCAGAGGCTAGTATTTCATAAAATTGCGGAACTCTTTAAAAATAAATTTGGCATAAAGATTGTTGGAATTTTAGAGTTGATTAACAATAACATTTCGATCAAGTATCATGAACAAGTAGTCCCCTTGCGAGTGTAATCGGGCCAAACAGCTAGTTTATGATATTCTGTTGGCCCGTTTTTTTCTCATGTTATTAGGGTATCAATCTTTAATTTAAGTTTAGCTTATTGCGTATTATTTAAACAGTAAAATATATTGAAGTGATAAGAAAGGACTCAAGCGAATTGCTCTAAATTATGATTAATAGATTTTAGCTTTATTTAAAAGGAAAATTGTGTGACATTGGGGGATCTTCTGAGAAAAAAGCTTCGTTACAGAATTAGAGATACTACATAAAAACTTGAAAATGCATATAGATTCGTAAATTATTATTAGTAAAATACATAAACTCTAAACAGTGGTTGGTGAAGTTACATAATAATCAATAAGTTTCATTGGTCATTTTTGAAAGAATTTCGAAGTACCCTTCTAAAGCTACGTGGACTACTATCTTTATCTAAAATCGCGCAAATTTATTATTTCAGCCATTCCACCTTACCCATAACAGAAAGACAAACAGCCAATTTCCATCAACATTACTAAGATATTTCTAATACAGACGACAGCACATCAAATTACCACAATTTGTCAAATTTCTGCAATAGATTTTCAACCATAACACAGTAGTGGAAGGTTAATATTCGATTGGTAAAATTTGACAAATTCGTGTAGCGTCACCTGCTGTCGTCTATACAAAGTTCACGAACCCATCCGATGCCAACGTGTCATCTTCAACAAGATCCGATCACATATACTCATGATCAATGGTCCTCTAAGAGTGCATTGTTTCAGTACGTGACTCGACAAGAGGTTTCAAGTAATCAGTGTTTAATGGAAAATGTATTAAGTATATTCTCAAGCCCTGGACTGCAGTACTTCTAGTTATAAATGTGCTTTTCGTGCTTAGCTTTATGTGTAGCGTAAAAGCGAAATTCTTACTGTACGGTATTTAGACGCACGTAACATTTTCTTCTATTCTACTCCCTTTAGCAAACAGAAGAAAAAGGGCCACCAAGAGAACGATATTGGTTAGCTCATAAGACATTAATTGATAATTTCAAATGATTTGGTTAGGAAATTGGTTAGGACTGGCTGATGAAGTTAATATCCAAAACTAAGCATAGGCTATACCATCAACTAGTATTTAACTACCCNGGCTAGTATTTCATAAAATTGCGGAACTCTTTAAAAATAAATTTGGCATAAAGATTGTTGGAATTTTAGAGTTGATTAACAATAACATTTCGATCAAGTATCATGAACAAGTAGTCCCCTTGCGAGTGTAATCGGGCCAAACAGCTAGTTTATGATATTCTGTTGGCCCGTTTTTTTCTCATGTTATTAGGGTATCAATCTTTAATTTAAGTTTAGCTTATTGCGTATTATTTAAACAGTAAAATATATTGAAGTGATAAGAAAGGACTCAAGCGAATTGCTCTAAATTATGATTAATAGATTTTAGCTTTATTTAAAAGGAAAATTGTGTGACATTGGGGGATCTTCTGAGAAAAAAGCTTCGTTACAGAATTAGAGATACTACATAAAAACTTGAAAATGCATATAGATTCGTAAATTATTATTAGTAAAATACATAAACTCTAAACAGTGGTTGGTGAAGTTACATAATAATCAATAAGTTTCATTGGTCATTTTTGAAAGAATTTCGAAGTACCCTTCTAAAGCTACGTGGACTACTATCTTTATCTAAAATCGCGCAAATTTATTATTTCAGCCATTCCACCTTACCCATAACAGAAAGACAAACAGCCAATTTCCATCAACATTACTAAGATATTTCTAATACAGACGACAGCACATCAAATTACCACAATTTGTCAAATTTCTGCAATAGATTTTCAACCATAACACAGTAGTGGAAGGTTAATATTCGATTGGTAAAATTTGACAAATTCGTGTAGCGTCACCTGCTGTCGTCTATACAAAGTTCACGAACCCATCCGATGCCAACGTGTCATCTTCAACAAGATCCGATCACATATACTCATGATCAATGGTCCTCTAAGAGTGCATTGTTTCAGTACGTGACTCGACAAGAGGTTTCAAGTAATCAGTGTTTAATGGAAAATGTATTAAGTATATTCTCAAGCCCTGGACTGCAGTACTTCTAGTTATAAATGTGCTTTTCGTGCTTAGCTTTATGTGTAGCGTAAAAGCGAAATTCTTACTGTACGGTATTTAGACGCACGTAACATTTTCTTCTATTCTACTCCCTTTAGCAAACAGAAGAAAAAGGGCCACCAAGAGAACGATATTGGTTAGCTCATAAGACATTAATTGATAATTTCAAATGATTTGGTTAGGAAATTGGTTAGGACTGGCTGATGAAGTTAATATCCAAAACTAAGCATAGGCTATACCATCAACTAGTATTTAACTACCCTAGACTGAGCTGAAATAAACTTATTATTTTACACCAATTCTTCTATAAAGAAAAAAGCTTTCCATTTTGTTAAAATATACACCTTTATATAAATAATAGATCACACCTAATAATCTTGCCACAGTCCATCTTGTCGGTGGATTTACAATTTTGTAAAGTATTATTTCGTTTAAGTTTCAAAGTCATTATTTCGCCGTCTAGACCATTTAAGTGTTGAGTTATTGCCTAAAGAGCCATCCTGAGACATTATATAGACTTAGAACTTCAATAAAAAGGATTATTATCAGGTTATTGTTCTTTAAATGTTGGAAATATTGTTGGAGGTAGTTGAGCTAGAACATTTTGTAGTTTTGAAGGTTTGGATGAAATGATGAGGTGAATTGGTGTTTGGACATTATTTAAAGACAAAAAAATATTGATTTTATTTCCACCCCTAATATAAGCTAAAGTAGGTAATAGGTCAGTATTTTTTTCGTTGAGATAAACAGAGATACTTTTGCATATATTTTGTTATAAGAATTGGTATACCTACATAACCAATTAGTGTGTCAAAGATATGTATGGTTCCCTATATCCTATAGGCTAAGCTTAATACGTACCGTACCGTACATGGCTATAGGAATAATACTAGCCAAACTAAAAAAAACATGTGACGAGTGATTGAAATCGTGATTCGAAATCGAACAATTTAAATTGAGTGTATTTTGTGACATGGAGGTACTAAACTTAAATGAATTTAGAGTTAGTTAAGCCTTTCAAATATTGTTCTTGGATACTAGGTATCTACAATTTAATAAGAAAATAAATATATGAAATGTTGGATAAGCCGTTCTTGCATCGCCTTTTTTAGGGTTCCGTACCCAAAGGGTAAAACGGAACCCTATTACTAAGCCTCCGCTGGCTGTCTGAAAGAAAAAAAAAATCTCAGTAGAAAATACAGGCCCTAAAATATGCACCCACAAAAAGAGGCAAAATTATTCCAAACACATTTCAAAAACCGAACCACAATATTCCAAAAACAAAATCAAATCAACTCATCATCGAAATCTATTCGTACTCCACCATTGGCTAGATCGGAGCCAACTGACGCTTACACCAACGTTGGCACATCATTTACACTTGAGCGCTCGGCAGAGCCGGCCGTCGAAAACGTCATTCCGACGAATAAGAGCGTCGGTTACGACATATTGCTGAGCTTACTACGGTGAAATCCGAATGGCTGATGACGTGCGATTTGATCGAGTTGTCGTCACGTAATTGGTGGAACTTGAGATCGTGTAATCAGGTGAAGGGGTTCGATATTTGGGAGATAGAACATTTTTGGAGTTTTAGAAAATTCTTCTGAAGACGTCTGTTATGTCGCTTACATTACTAAGGATCTATCGGGATTATCAGGATTAAAAGTAGATTATCACCGTCCCCATGGTCCCATTTATCTTCGGACTAAAGTTCAAGTAAAATCTGTTCACCTGTTTTAGCACGAAAGGATAACAAACTCGCTTTTCTGTTTAGGTATAATATTACTTACGGATTCTGCATTTTAGGTTGCATAATAATTTTGTTTGTACTAGTATAGTTGCCGCCTGTACAACACAATTATTTCATAAGTACCAGAACAATTACAATTAAATAATTCCCATTCAATTCAATTTTCTTGACCCTTTCCCGAATTCAACTGTTATAAAGCTCGCAGGAGAATATCGGAGCAAATCCAAATCTTAACAGTCTGTTAACTTTTCTAAAAAACCATTACCGAAGTATTGAGTTCAATCATTCCCATGATGCGTTCCGCCATAACTTTCCGCTTTCAGGGGACTGGTAAAACAATGAGACTTTCATAGTTCGTGACTTTCGTGCAAAGTTTACCATGCAATTGTTCACGACCTTATCTCAAGGACGTAAAGCCTGTTTTTGCTTGTAAGGTTGTTTGTTAAGTTTGCCAGAATTAATAAGAGATTAGCCTTGGGTCGGCGTTAACTATGAAGGTTGCTATAATATTGGTAAGTTACTAAGTGGTTTTGGGCGTTAAAAGACATCATCAAGGGTCGATCAGAGCCAGCAGATGTTGAAGGCACTTCATATTGGATGTCTCGTGTCCTTTTTGTTCCATTAGTGTATTGAAAGCGATATTATTATATTATATTGACATTATTGAAAACCTTGGGCATAATCAGACTTTTCTCATAATTTTGCGTATTGAAATAATTTTTATGCTATTTTGCAATTTTTTAACCAATATTTTGGACCTGATAAACGACAACACATGACATTTTTAAACATCTTAGAACATAAATAATTATTTTCAAAAGCGAAAATCTTCCTGGTCGTCACTGAGATACCTATTTTCATTAGCAAATCTTTTACTATTACGTGGCAACATGAGCTTTAGACAAAGCTGCTCATCAAAGTAAAAAAATACACCACATCATTACAAAAAGCCGTTTAAAAAACGAATCTGTGTAACTCATTAATTTTGTAGAACATTTCTTCAGCAAAAATGTGGTCTTCAAAGTTGAGAAGATCTGAAAGAATTTAATACATTTTCTCATTACATTTTCAGCAGTTTTTCTCCTAATTCTGCGGTGAACTCATTACTGCGGAATGAGTGAAGTATAAGTTGAGGAGATAATACATTTGGAGTAGCAAAGTACCCAATTTGTGAGATTACAAGGTCGTTTTCATTTTGTCTCCATTACACGGTCGGACGGCCATTGTACCAGGTCTTCAGACGAATTCTAATAAACTTCTAACTATTGCCGGAGGATTTTTGACGACTTTAGCCCAGTTAACGATGCTTAAATGAGATTGTCATTTGTTTTTATTACGGGCTGTCTATTGGTGTAGCTTTGTATGTGTGTGTAGTTAGTGCTCTATGTTTGAAATGTGTTCCAATTTCTAGCTAGTGTCAAGATTATTAGATACTGTCGGTACGGTAGTGACTGCTAGGGTTGCAAGATTGCCAGATTAACCGTTTGTGTTTTATTAAGAGTACACTCAGAGCAAAATGGAGTCATTGGATGTATTTAGTAGAATATACATATAATTTGTGACACTTCGGCCCGTTTCACAAGTTCCAAATGAAGTTTTAGACAGCTATCTGACAAATAATACCACAAAAAGTTTTTATTTTGCCTAACTTTCATATATCTATTTAGAACTTTGTCTGGAACCAGTGAAACGGACCCTTATAAAAGTAAAAGGCAATATTTACATCTATATTCGACCTAATACAAAAAAAGTATAACGAATAGTTTTACAACAAAATACCAAAAGCCAAACCGACCCATAACCCATGTTTCATAAATTCTATATACCCATATGGTACCCGTAAGTGCTCCAGTCACATCGTGTTAAGTGTACAGCCTACACTGTCAGGGCTCATTAGTTGTGTAGTTGAACACTTTAAAGAATATCACTATGATGGTGATTCAATTTGTATCGTTAAACGCATTGTTTGGATTCAGTTACGAGGTTTTGAGGTATGAAAAGTAATATAGAAGTTATAGTTTTTAAAACTTTTGGAAAACCTAGTATTAAGAAGAACCTAAATTAAGAAAGTCGTGTTCGTTACACTGTTTAGAACCCAGGAACGACTGAATCGATTTGGCTAAAAAATTGTGGGGACGTAGCCGTAGGAGGAGTTACTAGGGAGGAAAAAAAAAGATTATTTTTATTTTCCTCTGGGACACGGGTGACACTGCGGGTAAAAGATAGTTACTAATGTTGAAATATCCCATATGCTTAAGTTACTTTGCAATGATCATAAGCCTTTAAATGTAACATAAAAGGATGTGTACTCCTAAAAGTATCTATCAATACTAACATACGGTATTTTTTAACCCCCGACGAAAAAAGAGGGGTGTTATAAGTTTGACGTGTCTGTCTGTCTGTCTGTCTGTCTGTCTGTCTGTCTGTCTGTCTGTCTGTCTGTCTGTCTGTCTGTCTGTCTGTCTGTCTGTCTGTCTGTCTGTCTGTCTGTCTGTCTGTCTGTCTGTCTGTCTGTCTGTCTGTCTGTCTGTCTGTCTGTCTGTCTGTCTGTCTGTCTGTCTGTCTGTCTGTCTGTCTGTCTGTCTGTCTGTCTGTCTGTCTGTCTGTCTGTCTGTCTGTCTGTCTGTCTGTCTGTCTGTCTGTCTGTCTGTCTGTCTGTCTGTCTGTCTGTCTGTCTGTCTGTCTGTCTGTCTGTCTGTCTGTCTGTCTGTCTGTCTGTCTGTCTGTCTGTCTGTCTGTCTGTCTGTCTGTCTGTCTGTCTGTCTGTCTGTCTGTCTGTCTGTCTGTCTGTCTGTCTGTCTGTCTGTCTGTCTGTCTGTCTGTCTGTCTGTCTGTCTGTCTGTCTGTCTGTCTGTCTGTCTGTCTGTCTGTCTGTCTGTCTGTCTGTCTGTCTGTCTGTCTGTCTGTCTGTCTGTCTGTCTGTCTGTCTGTCTGTCTGTCTGTCTGTCTGTCTGTCTGTCTGTCTGTCTGTCTGTCTGTCTGTCTGTCTGTCTGTCTGTCTGTCTGTCTGTCTGTCTGTCTGTCTGTCTGTCTGTCTGTCTGTCTGTCTGTCTGTCTGTCTGTCTGTCTGTCTGTCTGTCTGTCTGTCTGTCTGTCTGTCTGTCTGTCTGTCTGTCTGTCTGTCTGTCTGTCTGTCTGTCTGTCTGTCTGTCTGTCTGTCTGTCTGTCTGTCTGTCTGTCTGTCTGTCTGTCTGTCTGTCTGTCTGTCTGTCTGTCTGTCTGTCTGTCTGTCTGTCTGTCTGTCTGTCTGTCTGTCTGTCTGTCTGTCTGTCTGTCTGTCTGTCTGTCTGTCTGTCTGTCTGTCTGTCTGTCTGTCTGTCTGTCTGTCTGTCTGTCTGTCTGTCTGTCTGTCTGTCTGTCTGTCTGTCTGTCTGTCTGTCTGTCTGTCTGTCTGTCTGTCTGTCTGTCTGTCTGTCTGTCTGTCTGTCTGTCTGTCTGTCTGTCTGTCTGTCTGTCTGTCTGTCTGTCTGTCTGTCTGTCTGTCTGTCTGTCTGTCTGTCTGTCTGTCTGTCTGTCTGTCTGTCTGTCTGTCTGTCTGTCTGTCTGTCTGTCTGTCTGTCTGTCTGTCTGTCTGTCTGTCTGTCTGTCTGTCTGTCTGTCTGTCTGTCTGTCTGTCTGTCTGTCTGTCTGTCTGTCTGTCTGTCTGTCTGTCTGTCTGTCTGTCTGTCTGTCTGTCTGTCAGTCTGTCTGTGGCATCATAACTCCCGAACGGAAGCAGTGATTTCAATTTAGTTTTTTTTGTATTAAAGGTTACTTACGGGCGAGTGTTCTTAGACATGTTTGATCAAAATCGGTTGAGCCGTTTAAAAGTTATGGGGGTAAAAGTGGGGACATGAATCGAATGTCGGCAAATATCGAGTATATTGATATCGAGTATATTAGTGATGGGGTCTCAAATAGCTTTGTATATTAAAATACCTACTCGTACCGACCTACCTACCTATAAAAAGAATGAAATAAAAATTAAATTAAAAATTTAAAAAACCCCCGACACAAAAACTTGATTTCCCTTTAAAAAGTAAAAAATAATAAAAAAAATACGTCGCGTTGGGGGACCGCTCCTAAATAGGTAGGCATGTGATACTTATGAAAAAAATCGTAAATAAGTAAGGAATAATTAGGAGCGGTCCCCCAACGCGACGTATTTTTTTTATTATTTT
The DNA here is from genome assembly GCA_002382865.2 of Heliothis virescens. Lineage (NCBI taxonomy): Eukaryota > Metazoa > Arthropoda > Insecta > Lepidoptera > Noctuidae > Heliothis > Heliothis virescens. The sequence continues at coordinate 10,528,311 of NWSH02000537.1, forward strand.
TTACTTTTTAAAGGGAAATCAAGTTATTGTGTCGGGGGTTTTTTAAATTTTTAATTTTACATATAACAAATTGACAACCATACATCGAATGTTCAATAGATACAAACTCAAACAGACACCATCCCAAATACAGATCAAGGTAAAATATTATCAAAGAAGACGTTAAATTTTCCTTTTTACTCCAAGTATTCCATAATTTGAACGGAGCTCCATATTTTTTGTGGATAAAAGAGCTTTCTTTGTAACTCGAAAAAACCTGTGTTAGTCCTGGGTTTCTGATTCGTTGTAAAATAAAATGCAACGTCGGGAAAGTTGATGTTTTTTTCGTTCAAATTTTAATATTTTACCTTGGTACATTGTCAGTTGAGTCCCTTTGAATTTTTGAGTTCTGAGGTAGACATCCTATAGACTCTTTTGGGAATGTTTTGGGTCAAAGGTGGTTTGTGATCCAATTAAAGTTGATGCTTTTAGGCAACGGGTTACAAGGTGCACTTTAATGACAATGTAGCTGCTGATATTAAATCTAGCTTGTAGTCAATTCCAATTTTTCTTTTATTTGTAATCATCAATCAACAAGCTGAAAAAAAATTAAACTTAAAAAGTCATTCCGAATATTGCTATTGACCTCTACAATTATCATGTTTGACGAGAAAATAGGTATTTTCAAGTGGTACAGTTTTTTGTTCACTTGACAGCTGTCAGTTTTCAAGGTACGACAGACGTATCATTACGGACTGACTGTAACTGTCAACTGCAAAAAAACGGTAACCATATACCTACATAGGTGGATTCTATTATTTTGATCAACTATACGACATCCATTGCCAAAGTTCGAACAGACAAACACACATGACTCTTCTTCTATTTTCTATTCTCCTACACAGTCTGTCTACATCTCTGTACTCTAACTCTCCTACTACGGGTCTGCTGGAAGAGATTTCATTAGAAATAAGCAGTACCTTTGTACTATTTTATAATACTACTTCTTCTTTCATGTATTACTGTGTACATAAATGGTTAAATAAATAAAAATAAAATAAATAAATACATGTCAAAAACAACGGACAAACTGAAAACGAGTATTTCAATACCCCATTGATAGTAGATGTAACTGATTTCTTTAATGTATTGAACGAAATTGAATACGGTGCAAAGTTGAGCCCGCCTGTATTGTCCGATACGAGTAAATTTTTGCATTGTTCCAGAAAACTCCATAGATTGAAGTTATTGTTGCTGCTACAGATTGGAACATTTGAAAAACTATGAAACACATCCAATTTAACGTTTGATTTCTGTACTTTTGATTTTATTCCAGCTTTGTTCGCAGTTTTTACGAATGCAAATATTTTTTAGTTTCTTGCTGTAAAGTGTAAATTAATTACTTGTGTAGATTAATTAATTAAAATACTTTTAGAAAACTAGCAAACACATTACCGCAATCACAGTTAAATACAGCGAAATGTAAAATGAAGTTAAAACCATCCTCTCTGCCGCGAGATCAAACGTCACCCCCTCGTTTTGCAGCAAAAAATATTTCCCCATCTAAAATAGGAAACGCATACAAAATGAGAGGATATTGCAGCTTTCCCTGGCATCTTTTTAAATATGCAAATTTAAATACGATTACGGTGAGCGAGATAGTAGTATGTTTAAAATTCTTTGAACTATCACTAGTGGGAAAGGGATAGATGACAGTCCTGCGTTCGGGCTCAATTTTAAAAATGGTTAGCCCAGATGCATAATTTATATACCCTTTGGGTTATTAGAGATTAAATTTGCGGGCAAAGGTAATGGAATTATGAACGTTTCCGTAGGATTGCTTTAGTTTGGATCAGTGTCGCACCTCAAGGCATGAGGTTGCGGAATTTTGAAACAAAGAAAACTGCGAATACACAAATGCATATGAAACAAACATTGTCTGGGAATATGGAGCATATTTTATTCAAATAACTGCAACTTCTAGGTATTACTTAATTATATTGTCCAAATAAAAACACATTCAAATTTAAAGGTTTCATTCAGATTAAAAATAGAATCAATTACTGCAACAATTCATATAATGCCATTAGGCGGCATACTGTTCTAACAGGTACTTACTTGTTACTAAGCGACCTGATACCGTTAGCTCTAAAACAAAAAACATTATAATTAAATAAAGCACTCAAAATTTGCCAACACAAATGTTACATAGTAAATAGATAAATACAAAACAGCACTCAGCAATTCCTAGAAGCTGATGTAAATATTATGAACCAGAATTCCATTAATTTGAATGAACTGTTTTCTCGAACATTCTTAGAAAAATACGTCGGATTCCTACGAACAGAACTTACAACAATATTTACGCTATTTGGTGTCAACAGTGCTCAGAATAATTTTGAAAATATACCCATAAAATATTTCACAAAAAATATAATCCAATTTCGGATTGGTAGGAATTTGATTAAGCATACACAGGTGATCCGTAAAAATCAAAATGCTTTGGTGTCTAATATAATTTGTCAAGTGCAAACGCAATAAGGAGAGCCCTCGTCATACGCGACGGAATTAAATATTTCATGATTCCATAGAGTTCCGAAGATAGAGAGGTGCTATATGTTATAAAGCATGCTCGAGTAATAACAGAACGAAAACTCCCCAGAGAGGAAGAATAACTCGCCTTTAAAGATCAAATACAGGTTAACAAATATAAAACCAAAAAAGCAACCACAGTTGATCTACAAATAACACAAAACAAAAACTACACTTTAACATCCACACAGAGAATTAATTAGAAAACAAAGCATGTGAAAAGAACTGAGCACGAAATGAAACAAAGACGAAAAATAGCGTATCCAAATGTAGGTAGATCTGTTACCAACGGTATCGCGCCCCTGGGGAAATCAGGGATCACGCGGCACTGGGCGTTAAGTCTCATGATGGGTGTGTCTGAACACACCGTTTTCCCTGGATTTTGCTCTAGGAATTGTTTGTTAGCGTGGTATTTGGATAAATGGACATAACTATTGAGCTGGTATATTGGAAAGATTCTTTAAGGAGTTCGAGACAATGCATGTGACGTTGCCGTCATCCACTTGTGTAGTAACAATTTTATTAATTTCGTTTTTACACTATATGTACAGACGCCAGCCCATCAATCGACCAGTCTGTCTTTCTTGAATAGATTTTCAATCTTATCACAATTGCCGAATATTCGATTGGTAAAATTTTACAGATTCGAGTAGATTAACGTGCTCTCGGCTGTACTCTATTTCTACACCTTTAATACTTTTATGAAAACTGTGAAAGTGAAAGACAGTCTTATTACATAAAATATAAACAAAGCAAATAAGAAATACATATGAAAGACAAAAGAAAAATACAGGAGCGGAATGGAGCGAAAACCTTTAGCCCATGGGGAAAGGTAATGAGATTGATAATATTATTATAATTCTGATACTTTTATTCATAAGAAAACCACGTAAGGAAAGCCCGCAAATTGTTATAAGCCCCATATATTTTTTAATACGCCTATGTTATTTTAAAATTCGGTTTTTCGTGAAAGAGCTACGTTGCAAGCGATGACCACGGAGAATTTCATTTTAAAAAGTCAACATTAATTAAGAATTCAACTGCCAGGATTATCTTTTAGTGAATTGAGAATTTTAAATATAGTGCGTCGTATTTAAAAATTTTGTAAAGAACGCAGTACTTATTAAATTATTTATGGTATAGTGGTTGCACTGAATCGAAAACTATTTTTGTTTTAGTATCAAGACATATAGGTAAATCACATTAGTGCCAACTCTGTCAAATTAAATGGTGGCTTGCTACTAATGTACAGTCGCTGTTTGACGACAACTATAACCAACCAACCTAGGGCTACGTTGCTGTAATGATAACCAAACCATAACCAGTCATGAAAGTGCCGCCCATTGATGAACTGGTTTAAGTTTTACCCAATATGTTAGTGTATTTTATCAAATTAATCACCTAGCATATAATATTCTTGTAACGTTCATGCTATCTGAAAAAATCTTAAAAAGAATGGGAAAGAAACAAAACCAAACAACCTTAAATTCATAACGTGTATTAATTATTTCTTTAATTTTGAAGACGAAATTAATTATTACACGACTGTTAAACAGTTTTATCTTTGTACAAATAGCCTTAACGTTCGTTATCTCAAATTAGTTTTTTATTAATTAAAGCAAATTAATTGCATTTTAAGTACTCGCTGTTAATTTATTTAACTACCACTCCATTATTTTATTTACAAACGAAATTAAAATCTTTTATTTGCGAATGTAAGAAGATTAGACACAAAGAACATGAATGACTTGGAGGTTCTAATCGCAATTTAATCAAATGTAGTATAATGGATACAGTTATAAATCAATATAATTAAAAGAATCAATTAATTAAAGGCATTCTAAATACTGTACCTACTTACACAATATAAGATTTAATGAATTTAAGCCCTTGTCAAGTCTGTATTGTCTTTTACTATAAATGTAATTAATTGTTCTACTTAAGGAATTTAACTTGTACACAATTTTATGGTTTTTCCGACTGTCAAGAAATGTTATGCTTTTGAAGGATATATTTGCAACGGGCAGGATTACCAAAAAGATGTTTATTTTTATGTTATAAAAAATCTTAATTATTTTGAATGAAATCACGAATCTTGAATTTCTCCAAGGCCACATTTGAAATCGTTACAATCGTAAATTACACTTACACAAGAAACGAATTCTCATCTCTAAACATCGAATGCATTGCATTGATTTGATCAAATGCAGTGTTCGGTAGCCGTTCACGTAATGAATTAGTCACCACCGGTAATTACCGTCGTCCCGGCTGCCACCGCAATGCGGTCCAAAGGACCGGAGCTCGCAAACACTTTTTTATAATTCACCGTTTTCCAGTTGTAGCACAGTGCTGAACTGTGCAAGTTTATCCTTTTGTAAAACAAGTTTGTGTTGACACTGTAATGTTGTGTCAGCTTGTTCGTTGAGTTTGATTGGAGTTTTCTTGATGTTTTTTTTTTGGAATTTTGATGATGGGTTTAGATAAGTGTTATGTAGTTCCTTACTTTGAGTTATATCACCTACTAACTTAAATGAATTATAATATTACTCATGATAATTATGCAGTATAAAATTTAGAAGAAGTAGAAGAAAAGCTCGTGGCTAAGCCAAAGCCGCGCGGATCGTAAAGTTAAGCAATGCTTGGTGCGGTTGGTCCGTGGATGGCTGACCATGACCCAGAAGGGTGGGCAGATGAATTATACAGTAAAAAATGCATAGATCAAATTATAAAAACAGTACAAAAAATACACGTTTTTACATAACTGCCAAAAAGGGCTACTTTTGTGCAAATGCAATCGTGCACGTACTTTCAGTAACCATAAATAACACTTCACAATACACGAAGAAACTTAACATTACCAAAAATATAATTTATGTTCAACAAACACACTTGCAAAGTTTCTAAAGGTGACAGATACCACGTAAATCATAGTTCAATCGGCAAAACTTACCGAATAGTTAAAACTACAGTAGTGAACTTTGAGCATATTGTTAAAACTTTTCTAATAAATAAAATTGTTCTAAACTTTTACTACATCGCGGAAAACTTATTTCATTATGAATTTTGCATTTCGTATTTTTTGAAGCTTTGGAAAAGTTTAAGTCTTTTCTAATTTAGATAGTACCTGCCTGTTCTGATTCTATTTTGAAAACTTCTAAGCTTTCTAAAAATATGTAATTAATTACTTCTTTCTTTTCATTTGTGTTTTTTCTCCGTAAATCGGTTTATTGTGGCGAATTTATATAAGATGGGTCTTTAACATGAAAATCCACACCTACCTCCTACCTACCTGTTGGACTCTTTTGTACAGTTAATGATTTGAATTTTATGTATTTTTTTTCTTTTCTCTGAATAAATAATTAATTCTTTAGCGACAATAGAAGATTTTTTTTAAAACTGCGAGGATCGTAGTTTTATTGCAAGTGAAAAGAAATGGCAAATTGAAAACCTAAAATTAAAATACCACCATCCAATTTTACACCTTACCAAACGACCCGAAAAACACTATGGGCGAGCTTTATCTACAATTGCTCCGAGTAAGTGCACTAACTCTTACAGGGGATTAATGGTTCATTACCCACGGAACCTTACCTTACCGAGAGCCGGTGAGTCTTTACGATGGTTTTACAACTGGCACGGTGCTTGCGAACCCGCCAAAGTTATGGTCTTGAGTCTTCAAACGGTCTTATGTAATTGTGTTCTGCGAATATAATGGGCTATGTTTGAGGTCGGTTTAAGCAGGTAAGGAGTTAATTTTTGGTATTGCTCGTGACTGTGTTTTATTGGTGCGCCTGTCTTATTAGCACAAATTGTGTTCGTAAAATTTTCTGTCTCAGACTAACTTGACATAGTTATTCACACAAAGAGCATGGATGTAAATTATCTAATTTCCCTCAGAATTTTCGCTTCATTGTCCAAAATAGAACTAGAAACTTCAAGCTGTTATCTCCCTCAACACCAGTATAACACTTCCTCAAAGAAAAGGTGTTCCCAAATTGCCCAAAAGACGCGGCAAAAAGGAACAGCGCTAATCGTTCCCTGAAAATCGAACCTCACATGACAAGTCAAAGATTACAGCGGCCACAGGGTTAGATAAACACCGAAACAATAGATGGGACTTGACAAAAAGCTTGATTGATTGACTAGGGACTGGCAGTGACAGCCGTGATCAATCAACAGCGATTACAGGTTATTATGTGGTGATAAATCTAGGGGTATACGCGACCTGCGCAAAGGTTAAGTATGTGTGGACATATTGAATTGTTCGGGCTGTAGGCGACAAGTTTTCAGTTCATTTCATATTATTTGTAAATATTAGTATAATAATAAACCTTTTATATATGAGAAGAAGGCAATAAAACGATAGAGGGATTGCGAAAAATTCGATAACGCAAGAAATAATGTTACTTGTAAGTAGGGCTTTCAAATACCGGATATTTTCAATACCGGTATTAATACCGGTATTGGAAGCCAATACCGTGATCACGGTATTAATACCGGTATTGAGTGCAAGTTCAATAAGGACATTAATAAAACCATGAAAATACGTTTTCTAGTTTCAAATCGGTCTTTACCGTCCTTATTTCTTAAAAATACCTTTTTTTATCGAAGTGAAATCATCAGAATGAGCCCTCCCGCTGTGGGTGACAGCGTGAGGGAGTGTTAGGCTTTTACTGACTAAAATCCACCGTGTTCCTTCGAGGGCCTTTAGTGTGCCAGGGCCGCGGTAACTCTTTCGAACAACCCGCAACCTCGACAGGCTCTGGCTCTAGTGGGCCCCGCAGGAGTTTGCTGACACTCTGAGGAGCTCGTGGAAAAACGCACGCCACCGACACGGGCCTGTCGTCTCTCAGGAGACGGAAGGACGATGAGCCACCTGAAACTCACCGCCCACAGACCCACGCCTACGGTGGCCGGGAGTCATCTCTCGACACCCGGCGCATGTAGTGTCTACCAGGTCCACCGCGACGGCTGGGATGGCCGGTGCGAACTCGCAGCCGCTCCGCCGCCTCCTTCTCTAGCATAACTGCTTCGCAGAAGGAGGAGACGGCATCCCATTCCCTCTCACCCCGCACCATGGCTTGAACCAGAGCTGGGCGCAAGAGGTCGCCTCCGCCAATTGCCGCTATGAGGACACGGTGGTGGCCTTCCCAGGCAGATCCCACGGTGGCAGCCCGGCAAGAAGACCAGCCGCTTTGCGGGAGATTGTGCGGTAGCCCCGGATTAGCCGGATGGCTATCACCCTTTCATTCAGGTAGTGCGCAGCTTGAAGCCGCAGTGAACGTACCCACACCGGGGCCCCGTAAAGGGCCATGGACCGCATGATCTTATAAATACCTGTAGTATATACAGGGTGTCTCAAAAGAAAGTTTATATTTATTAAGCTTACTGCGTTAACGTAGCGTATCCGGGGGGCGCAGGGGTCAATTGGTAGCCTGGCTCTTGGGAATTTAGTTTCTATGGAACGTTTTCAGGAGCAGACCGCACGATATCCGTACGAGAGTTTTACAAAACCGGTAATTCAGTGACTGTAGCGCGAGGAGGCTTGTGAAGCATTCGAGATTTTGGCCACTTAAATGATGTGCCAAGCTGCCAAGCATTCCTCTTATCTACACTTAATATTATAAAGCTGAGTTTGTTTGTTTGAACACGCTAATCTCAGGAACTACTGGTTCGATTTAAAAAAAAATTCAGCGTTAGATAGCCCATTTATCGAGGAAGGTTAAAGGTTACTTTTTATCCGGGTGCACGCAGTAGTTCCCACGGGAAAGCGGGTGAAACCGATGGCGGAAGCTAGTTAGAAAATAAAAGTTTGAAGAGACCGGCACAACGGTGGAAAAACCAAAATCCGACTAAGGGCATCGACAATGGTAGAAAACGTGGAGAGTGTTAACCAGTCTATTGATCATGACCCAAACCTTTGAATTTGGAAGAGCACAAGTGCTTTAAATGTGCATAGTTGTCATTACACCGCATTTTGTATTTTGTATAAATTTTATAATTGTATAAATTTTGTAGGGCTTGCTTAAAGACCTAAAGCTGCAGCTTTAGGTCTTTAAGCAAGCCCTACAAAATTTTATTGGTGCAAGAATTAAAGACCCAAGATGCCCGTCCCGACCCAAGAAGTTTGACTTTATAAATCAGGCATTTGAGCGTTTTCAACGTTTACTAACATCTTGTTTTCGGATTAAGCTAATTTTCACCTCAGAGGCCACGTAAATAAATATCCATCACGAAGTGAAGTGGCACTGAATCCACCTGCAGAGACGTCATGAGTAATTTTACTGTTCCTTTAAATGAGTGTAGCGAACGCGAGGGTCTACTTTTGGACAGTATTATTTTAAAGAAATAAATTCACGTGTAATATTTGTAATACCGGTATATCACGGTATTGGGCCGTCAATACCGGTATTGAAAAAGGACCATATTATATCCGTGATCACGGTATTACGGGATCCCGGAATACCGGTATTGAAAGCCCTAAGCCCTAGTTTGCAACCCGCAGTTTCATTTCTGTTGAAGCCGATTACGAGTTTTCCCTAGCTCTACAATGTCGTCCAATAAGGACTCCACTTGGAGTTCAACACGTGAGATCGTTCGGAAACATTGTAACAAACGGTAAATCATCGGACTCACCGCCTCGATACCTAATAGTTATAAAGCTTTGAAAATGGAATTGCGATTCGAAGAAGATTACAAGTGAAATTGTGTTTTGTATTACCAAAGTTTAGGTGTTGGTTCCAAATTGTTGTAGTTTTTTTTCTTTTCGCTGTTTATTTAGGTGTTCATTTTGTTTTTTAATGTTCTTTTGTAATATGGTTTGGAAATGGCTTCGAAATTGAATGTTACTTGTAGGCAACTAGTGTTAGGTGGAATGTTGTTTTTCAGGCGCCTACATAAAGTCATCAGTACGATAATGTAAAAGCAAAAGACCTGGTTATCATTTACTAATCTACTTTCTCTATTTTCTTTCTATAATTGAGGAAACTCATATTAAATTTAACCAAAATATTTGAAATATGTGGTTTAAAATTTTCCGATACTCGATTTATTATTCTTCTTTGGTATTCTAACTATTTTTGCATACACAACAGTTTCTTGCCTTCGTTCCAGCAAATCCATCCCTAACCCTATTTCACTCTTATTTTCAGATTAATTTAACGCAACCTACTCTGAATACAATCATTATCAGTTACAGGAACAGTTAACACAAACTGCCTACGTTCATTAGAACCCAACACCGATGCGTAACCGCTAACCACTTTAGCTAAGTCAAAGTTCATTTGGATATTGAGCTATTTTACCTCCTCTGCTTAAGCCGGTTCAACTAACTAATATGTTTTCA
>NWSH02000537.1:10540502-10555001 GCA_002382865.2 Heliothis virescens
CACTGAATCCACCTGCAGAGACGTCATGAGTAATTTTACTGTTCCTTTAAATGAGTGTAGCGAACGCGAGGGTCTACTTTTGGACAGTATTATTTTAAAGAAATAAATTCACGTGTAATATTTGTAATACCGGTATATCACGGTATTGGGCCGTCAATACCGGTATTGAAAAAGGACCATATTATATCCGTGATCACGGTATTACGGGATCCCGGAATACCGGTATTGAAAGCCCTACTTGTAAGATGACGGCACATAGACAGGTGGAAGAACAAAACATGCTGCGCCAATTCCAAACATAATTGGGGCAAGGCAGGAAGATGATGATTTGAGAAGAGGACAGGCCTCTTCTTAAATCTTCCTTGCAGTGGGAAAATGAGGCAGGTGATGAACACTGACTACTAAATTAGTAGCTAAATCAAAATGTGTTTATTTTTCTTTCCTTTTTAGTCCAGTGATGTAAATCATAAATCCACTAGGTACACTATGTTGCAAAAATATATCGTACTAGCTTCTGCCAGCGGTTTCACCTGTGTCCCGTGGGAACTACTCAGCGCACCCGGATAAAAAGTGGCCTATAGCCTTCCTCGATAAATGAGCTTTCTAAAACTAAAAGAATTTTTCAAATCGGACCAGTAGTTCCTGAGATTAGCGCGTTCAAACAAACAAACAATTCAGCTTTATAATATTAGTATAGATTACTTACAAATCTACATAGCAGAAAATATTACAAACGTATTCCAAAAAAAATACCAGACCAATGTGTTACCAATTCTAATAAAAGCACAATCATTTTCGAATTCTTGTCAAGAAAAGAACAAAAAACTTCTAATAATAAAAATACCAATAAGCGTTATTAGGGATAGAATTCTTTCTAGCAAAAATTACCAACCACAATTTGCTGGGCCGTGATATTAAATTTTATCATTGTAGTGGCCGTACCAAATATCTTTGTTTAGCGGAGCGTGAAAAAATTGCCCGTGTAGTTTTTTAGCCAGAATTTATTGTTCAGGAGCATGAAAGCGGCATATGAACGAATATTACGTTTTAATAATGAGGTTTAATTCGATGCATGTACAGGTAATGTTATAATACTGGCTGAAAAAATATTTTTGTGATTTTTCCAAGCATTTTGGACTGAAGTTTTCCTAAAATATACCTAAATGGCTCATTTTTGGGTACAGTTTCGCCTTTAATGACCGATTTCCATAAACTAACAATCGGCAGTATAAGAAAGACAATTTATATAAAGTTAATGTCAGAATTCTATTTCTAATCGTAAATCAACGGATATATAGGATATAGATATCATACAGAATACAGGCTTTTCATGCAGGCAAATTTTTTTTTTCTTAATTTATCAACAAAGGGAAACAGACATGTTAAAAAAAAGCGAAATAAAATTAAATATAGGTAATTGACTTAATTTTCGCAGTCTTCCAGTGTAGGTACTAAAATATTGTACCCAGTAAAAATTAAATCATATTACATTTATCGAATTAAACATTAACTACAAAGTTAGTTTTCAATTCATTCTGCTTAACTTTTTTCCAGTCAATAATTTCTGAAGTTAGAGTTTTCCACGTCAAATATTGTTCAACAATTGTCTAGACAAATCGTAAGCTATAATACTGTTTTAAAACTAAGAAGATAATAATATTTGTGCCGTTGACTTATTTCTTAAGCAGTTCAGTAGACCGTAAATACTAATCCTTATAAAAGTAAAAGATTTTTATTTCTGCATAAAAGTTTACATGAATTAGTTTTGATGGCGTCCTAGCCGATTATCGGCCACGGCAGCTGTTCTCATATAAGGAGATCAGCCAGCTGCGCAGGACATATTATAGTGCACAAGCATTTGCGCAGACACAGGTGCACTCCCTATTCCCTCACTCTCATAAACCGATGGGACGGCAATCCGACACGACCGGAGAGAGATCAGGCGCAGGACCGACATTAACGTGCTCTAGTTTTATTACTAACTCATTGTTAGTGGCGTACATAATCTATACTAATATTATAAAGGTGAAGAAGCTTTGTTTGTTTGTTTGTTTGAACGCGCTAATCTCAGGAACTACTAGTCCGATTTGAAAAAATATTTTAGTGTTACTTTTTATCCGGGTGCGCAGAGAAGTTCCCAAAGAACCGCTGGCGGAAGCTAGTCGTTGTATACCAACAATTTCTGAGACTAGCGCGCATAGCCAAACAAACAACCCTCCAGCTTTATAGTACAGGCGACGGCAGGTCAACGTATACCAATCTGTCAAAGGAGATTGCCACGGGGCAGGTCCCTTTTGTGGTATCGTGTGCCTGAATGGAGTAATAACCTAAAAATATAGTTTATTTTTTTGTTTCCAAATAATTTTTTATACAATTTCTTTCACCCTGGGAATAAAGTTAAAATTAATTAATAGTTAAACATTACGTCGACATCCGTTTGATTGGTAAACAAAAAAAGTTGCCAGATATCAAATAACTATTGAAAATTACGTATTTTAATCAATAGAGTAATCGATATCAAAACAAAACAGTTATTAAAAATAAAAAAATACAATTATTTTTAATTATTATTCTAACTATATTCATGATAAGTCTATATTGTTGAACAGATGTTCATAAGAGCGATTTTTATTAATGATTAAATATAATTGCTCTGGCAACATTTACTTGCGCATGTCACATCACTTTGACGTTCGTTCGTTGTGTGTTCGTGATTGCTTTGTAAAATGCGTTGAGTTTTGAATTCCGTATTTACTTAGTTATTATTTACGATACGTGCCTTTCTGCTACCACCGAGTTGAGCTAATAAGTTCCTCGCGTACTTACTTTATGTTTTGTGAGATAATTGACTCCTCTTTGTGAGATAATGACTCTTAAGTGCTTGACTCTCGTTTGTGTTGTTCTTTGTGAGATAAAGTGCTATTCTTGGAGAACAATTTGACTCTTAGTGAAATCCTTGTGAGATATTGAACTCCCGAACTGTTTTTGTCAGAACTATGTCTACCCCAGCCAGAAGTCGGGCACACCGCCTGTCTTACCGACGCTGTATTAACTGTTCCCTTTTACTAGCGTCTAATTTACGCCGGTATACAGTTGAGGAGTTGAACGAGCAAATGACAGTTCTTCTACGAACTTGGACAACGCCTACACCTGTAAGTTATCGTGTGCATAAACAATAATAATTATTGTGGACAATATAAATATAGTGGTTAAATGCATTATGCAAACTCAAAATAACATTTGATTAGAGTAAACTTAGCACTGTAAACTTAGTTCTTTATGAGAGTTTATGTATTTACAAGTTTAAGCAGTTATAAATATAGAATAGTATAGAATATAATCTTTTCCAGGTAACGTCAGATGATATCCTATGTATTGAATGTTATTTGCTGTTGCAAGAAAGGATATTGTCAAATATAACTGGATCCCACGAGGATATGTCACCTGCATATGGTCACTTGAATGTTTGTTATGGATGTGGTATCTCTGTTGCAAGTCNTGTATTGAATGTTATTTGCTGTTGCAAGAAAGGATATTGTCAAATATAACTGGATCCCACGAGGATATATGTCATCTGCATATGGTCACTTGAATGTTTGTTATGGATGTGGTATCTCTGTTGCAAGTCGGAGAACCCACAGAGTTGAGTTAGACTGTCCACAACGTAGCATGATTTTAAGATGGACTTTAGCACACCTGGTGAGTATTTTTTAATAACATTCTGTATCATCTCGCCCATAATCCCCAATCACAAGCATGATGACGATTAGGCAGAGGTGTACCTAACAGTACACAATACATTTTGTCAGTTATGTTTTAAGTAATAACGGTGAGACCATGCAATCAACCAGGCACAAACCCAGTATTCCAGGCTCTTCTGGTTACTACTCATGAAATCTTAATGGAAATACCCAGAAACCCAATCCTGGAACTGAACCTGAGATCTCATACCCTGCAATTGTGTTTAACATTTTCTAAATAATGTTTCAGAAAAAATGCTGCATAGTTTATTTCTAATTGATGCTATTTTTATTCATATGCTTGCACAATAACAATATAGGGTTTGGTACCTATTCTGATATTCACTAATACCAACTATTTCATTTTAGGTTCCAGATTTTCAAAAAGTGTGCATTCCTTGCTGGTTAGCAGCAACTCGGGAGACGCAACGTTTGGAGGTTCAAGATTCAAACAGACCTGCAAGGGTCATGGATGCAGCTCTATCTTCATTAGAAGACCCCGAGATACCTGAACCACCTCCAATGCCAGCTCCAACACCTCAACCACAACAAGCATACATTGTTGATAAGTAGAGATGAAGATCGGGCAAATTCTTTAGAAAGTATCATTGCTTACTATTGTAACTGTCTAGTGGGTAACCGTACGGTAGGGTGTTGTGCTCATACTATGACAGTATTGTGGTATTTAAGCTGGGGCCGCTTCAACAATGTGAGTGCTCCAGCTCAATCTGTGGACGAAATATTTTATGAAGAATAAATAGTTTATTCATGTCTTGTTTATTTTTATTTCCCTTGCTATTACTAAAATAATAATAACTATCAATAACGGTAATTATGAGACTATACTAATATTATAAAGAGGAAAGATTTGATTAGGTAGGCTATAATTTATCCGGGTATGGAAAGGTGTTCCCGGGGACGCGGGTGTAACCGCGGGAAACACATAATAACAATTCCATTACTTTATGCATAAATAGAGACATAATTCCATGGTACTGCTATTTACAGTACATATTTCTATGCTCATAGTGATCTATAGTCCATGTCAATTTCTAATTATAACCTATATTCTTAAAACAGAAAAATAATGATATCTCTTGAACCAGGGTGAATAAATGAAAAAAGGTTTCTGATTATGAAAATGCAATGTTTTTCCTATTAGTTAAAATAAAAATCTTCAGGGCACAAACATTTTTCACTGGGACCCAACTTCCCTTACAAAACGGGCAATCTCCTTTTACCAATCGAACATCTATCTTCCACTATTGTGACAAGGTTGAAAAATTTTCGCAGAAATTTGACAGATTGTGGTAACTTGATGTGCTGTCGTCTGTAGGTACTATAGATGAGATTATGATAGAATTTAACAAATAATCTAACCATAAACTATTATCATCGCCACTAAAATGTCTAAGCCTAAGTGATTCCAACACTAAGATTGTCTATGAATATTTCAGCAACCCATCTCACTTAGCTTTAACATCTCTGACTTTAACATCACGCGTGAGATATAAACAGCTGCTCTCGACTTAACTGGGAGATTAATGTGGCTGATAGCTTGCAGTTGACTTTTGTATACCCTTTTTGTAATAATATAAGGTTTTATATTGACGGTATTCATCATCTACCTAGCCTTTTTCTAGCTTTGTTGGGGTCAACTTCCAGTCTAATCAAAAGCAGCTGAGACTCAGTGTTTTAGGTACATGAAGCGATTGCTTATCTGACTTCCACAAGCCAGTTACGCGGGTAACTCCTTGGTGAGATTGATTGTCATTGACTTTCTGGCTTCTGACTACCTGTATCGTTTGTCAAAGATGTGCACATGACAGCAGAGACCCACCAGATTATCGTACCTTCCGAAACAAGGAGAAACTCGATGGTCATGGCAAGATGGTCACCCATCCAAGGTCCCACAGAGCCAAGCATTGCTCAACCTTATGATCGATGCGTGTAGATGTTAGTTAGTCACAAGCTCCTCAATAGAAGATATCGATGTATTGTTATTAGTTTTTTGTAGATTGCTACATAAGTATTTAAATACGTAACGAGGTATGGACTGTGGAACTGAAGTAACGTTCTTTTGCATGAGGAAGTCACTAAGTGAACATTTTAAACCAAGTCTGTACAAAGCTTTACATTATATTAAACAACTGTTAGGTATAGAAGCACGATTACTATCGAAAATTATTAATAAGTTAACAGATGTTTGAATAGTACACGTTTTTGAAATATCATTTATTCAAATTGAAAGCTTTGTTTCTCAATTTAGAATATATACAAATTAATCTTGAATTGCTTTAAATGAAAGATGGATTGTCATGTCGTTAACTTGACCCTATTCGGGATTTGTAGTCAGTTTTAACCTACAAATAGTTTTCCTGTAGAGGCCAATAGACTGAAAAATAGACAAAAGATAAACTCACTAAAAGCTAGGTACATTAACAATGAAAATTACATTACAGAAAATATCTAAAACCTCTAAACATATCTCCGAAACGGTGCTAATTGTCAAGCGATCCGAACGACCTCAAAAGTTAGTCTGGCAAAATCAAAAATTCCAGCAAAATTTCCTACAGCCTTGGCCGAAGCGACATGAAAATTCAATTCCCAATTACGTGATAAAATGCTAGACTGGCGCTTAGGCAGATTGTGGCTTTATCCTGTGACCTTAAGCGAGGTCATTATAATATTTTATAGGCTGACTATAAAGATAGTTGATACTTTCAATTAGGTTAAAATCTTTTCATAACTTTTTTTGTTTTGACAATTATTTATTAAGGTCTTTACAAGCTTCATAATAAAATTAATTTTGAGTAAAGCAGGCAATTTATAAACTTAAATAATTAGGTTAATTTTCATATTCGCACAAATGTAAATTCTAACGAAATATGCCGTGTAGCATAGAATATTTAGTTCGTAATCAAATCTAGTAATAAGATTAGTAACATCTGAGTGTTACTGTAGAATCTACAAGAATTTTAGGTTCGTTAAATAATTACATAAACAAAACCCAGGAATAATCATTATCATTAATCTTACAAGAAAATCTACTTTAAGGCCTAAATTCAGACAGTTTTAGACTGAATACGCCACATTCGTAGGCCCTAAAATATTGAGAGTAAATAATGTACAGACGACAGCAGTTCAGCGTATACGAATCTGTCAAATTTTGCCAATCAAACATTAACCTACCTCCATTGCGATAAGGTTGAAAATAGATTGCAGAAATTTGTCAGACTGTGGTAACTTGATGTGCTGTCGTCTGTACTCCCCCTGTCTAGACGAATGCCATACGTTATGAATGGAATCTGGAATTTCGGCCATTTTGTTTTCGAATGGGGGGAGGGTATTGCAATTGATATGGGAATGTTTTAGGAAAGTATTTCCATGACGTATATGGAAAAGGGAGAAGTAATGATGACGTATGTCACGGGAAAATGGACACATCATGTAAAGAAAATTGATAAAAATAAAGGACGAGATTGATATTGAAATTACGTGTGAATCTATGATAAAATGTAGGATATAACGTAAGTCGGTACAGTCTTACTTAATTAAAAAATATTTTTTGTCTTTTTGGCCGCAAAATCGAATTAAATATTACACACTTTTATTTTGATCTTATTCATTTCACTAGTGTTATTATTTGAATGAATGATAAAGCTAAAGGCAATATATAACTACTAGATTGATTATATAGCAACAAAACAAGTATAAAACGTAAGCAAAAACTAAAACTGCTTGCTTTTAATTTTTCGAAACGCAGTCAGCTTTGAGCGTCGGTTCGCATCTAATTAAACCACACATTCTCTCAAAAGAGAAAATTACACAAGGAAACGCCACTTTTATAGTAAAAGCCAATATGAGAATAGAAATGTAACCATTGTTTATAGGAATATACACTTTAATGTCTTTAGCACTAAGTTGATTTTAGAATAACAAAGCGCTGTTCAAAACGTCTTAACAGGGTTATACTTGCAATGGAAAATGCACTTTGCTACTTTGCAATTAAGGTTACCAATACCAAAGCATGTTAATTGTTAATACTATAAGTAGTGGATATAGAAAAATACTTAAGTGCTAATAGAATTAATGCTAGAAGTCAGTGGCTAATTTAATTATTAGGTGGTGAAATTCTTTGTGAAGTTCAAAGAAATATTATAATTATTTTAGCTCGAGCTCTTTCAAATGAATGCAATGCTATTATTTATATTGTATATTACTTCTATAATATTAATAACTAGCTGTTTCCCCGTAGTATCGTTCAAGGGAGAACTTTTTCCCGTACCCGGATAAAATATAGCCCTTTGTTGCTCGGGGATAGTCTAGCTTCTCAACAGTGGAGTATTTCTTTCAAATTGGTCCAGTACTTTTTGAGCCAATTTGTTACAAATATACTTACATACAAATCTTTCCACTATATAATATTAGTATAGAAGTATAGATTAATAATTAATTTGCACCTGAAATGGCCGTGTTTTCAATATCGAATAAATTAACAATACATACATAATATCGATATTTAATGAGAAACTTAATCATTGTCCATCTAATATTATTAGTTTTAAACATAGCTATAAATATTCATAAGTCATTGACCTCACTTACCCTAAGTAAGATCGTAGAATGCATTCAGGGTACAAATCGCACACGTTGCGCCGATATCTCATGTTCAACATGACAGATGGCGCCACTCGCAACGTATAGAACTCCTAGGGGCATTGCCTATACGCCTGCAAATGTACTTAGTACACTAGCCAGCAGGGAAATTGGGATAGCTGTACCGGTAACAAAAGAAAATCGTAAAGCTGTGAATGAATATTGTCATCATTTAAGCGCTAATGATTAAATTACTGCTTGTCCCATTTGATAGGTGCTCTTATTGCTATTTGCCATCGGAAAAAGACGATCTCAGTTGTTGCAACTTGTTCCTCACTTGTTGTTTGAAGTCGCTGATGGTAGCTACTAGCTACCATCAGCGACTTCACCCGCGTACGTGGAAACTACTCCCCGCACTCGGATAAATGGTAGCCTTCTCAATCATCAAATACTTTTTTCAAATCGTTATAAGGTTGTCCGGAAGAGATCGCTCTTAGCGATAAGACCGCCCATTATGTCACCTACTTTATTATTAGTTTTAAGATCAAAAATGTAAAAACTGGTGTACCTAATAAAGAATATCTTTCTATCTATCTATCTGCTTAGAAGTTCCTGACCTTGGCGCATTCTAGCCAAAAATCTTTAGAGCTTTATAATATTAGAAAGATTTTTAATTTCTTCTACTAATCCATCATGCCGAACCATTGAAATACGAGTAGATATTAAGATTTCAGCTAGCCCAATTTCATTGCTCTCCTGTGTAGTTACTTACTTAGGCAAGGTTCTAAGTTTCTACATATACCGTAAGTATACTTAAATAGAACAGGTGATTGTAGAAAAGTAATTTCTGGTTTATTTTTAAATATTTTTTTTTATTATAAATACAGTAACCACTTACAAATTTAAATCTTGTGACCTCGTTATAAGATCCTACATTAAAAGGCTCGGTTCAAAATCCCATCGGCCGTAAAATATCTACACAAACTATTGTATTGCGAACTTACAGTACGCAACCTCCTTAGTCGGCAAACAGTCTGTATTTATCGTCCTAGGGTAGCCATCTTGGATTTTAAGATAACACTCAAATTATGACGTCATAAGATTTTATTCGCACACATCGATAGTGTTTATTTATGGTTATGTGTGTGTTATTTGTGAGTTATGGATGATTTTATTATGGTTTATTTATGGATATAGATAATTTTGTTGCATTACTGATAGATTGAAGGAATGTTGCTTGAAAAAATAATGTTTGAGAGATACACTTACAGAATTTGCTTTGAGAAAAATCATAGGTCATAAAGAAAGCTTGTATGTAACTAATGTAGCTGTATAAGTATGACTTTACACCTTATCAATCTATTCTAATCAATTGTTCCTTTAATGAGCTCCATAAATAGAAGAGAATGGAAGAAGAAAACATGCTGCGCCGATACCAAATACATTGGGATATGGCCAGGAGGATGATGATGATGATGAATGAGCTCCATAAATCGGCTCTAACTCATACTTATACAAAAGTATTACGGACAGTTTCACAGGTTCCAGATAATATTCAAAACAGCTATCTGGCAAATAGTGCCATTGATTTTTAATTTTGATTACTTTTCTATGGCATGATCTATCAGATAGTTATTTAGAGTTATATTTAGGACCTGTGAAATTGGCCGTTAATGTCTCTAAATACATTCAATTAAACAATTCCATCTTCGTGGTAACCCTAATTCTGAGCAAAGCGCTCAGCGAGCGAATGTCGACGAACTCCAAAATAAATAAGGGCTGCCGTTTGTCACAAATACAAACAAAACAGTGGCAGGATTCTCTACCTATATGGGCTATAGATAGTTAATTTTATAGCGGATTGATAGCCTAAGTTATAGCCCTTTGTTTTATAGCACCAATGACAGTAAAGGGATACAGCCCTTTCGATGTCATGGTTTTTCTTTAAGCGAGCATTTTATTTCTGCGATTATTTTTAGGGGTTATATACTGTTTTAAGATCGATTGTCATTTTTTTTATCAGGTCATTTTGATGTTATGACAATAGATTATAATATACCGCTGCAACGTAGATAATCATCCGAAAATTAAATAGGTGTTAGAAGGTTAAGTCTGGAATGAAGCAAGAACTGTTTGATCTTGCCAAAATAACAAGATAAACAGAAGTATTTGAACTGTTTGCACTATTGTCTATCTAGCTATAAATATTTTTGACGTTGAATTAATTATAACTGGTCAAATATCCAATTAGACTCAGATATACTTGTAAGCACCAAATCCCTAGAACTAGCTAAATGAGAAGCACAAAAATAGTATCAAAAAAAGTTTCCAAAAGATAAACCGTCAAACCTGCCAACAAAATCCTTAAACACCCATTTCAAAGCGAATGATTTTCCAAACCAACACACATTTTCAAAATATCCCCTTTTCTTCGAGTTTCTGGTATCCGATTTTCCATTCATACGTCATTCGGGCTTCGAATTTTGGGTGTTCCAACCGTGTGTGATTATAGCGCCAATTAGGCCGTTGTCTATCTACCGTGCAATCCGGCTGTCCGTCTGTTTATCTGCGCCAATTATCACCGGAATGGCCAGATATCGTCATTGGTACGTCTTGGGTACGTATTGGGCCGGAATCTTTAATGGTCTGTTCGCCAAATTGCTTTATTGGTGATGTCGAGATGAGTATTGTATGGTCGATAATATTGTTGGTGAGTGCTTGTAGGTTGAAGTAGCACTCTAGTTGATACACCTCTACTAATATTATAAAGTTGAAGGGTTTGTTTGTTTGATTGAATACGCTAATGTCAGATACTACAAGATCGATTTTAAAACATATTTTAGTGTTAGATAACTAGATCATCCATTTATCAAGAAAGGCTGCTTTTTATCCGGGTGCGTGTAATCGTTTTCACGTAACTAAATTAAATGTTAGTATATTAGACCTCGTTTTTAGGCTGTAATCGAGATATGGAAAAAACGANTTCTATCTATCTATCTGCTTAGAAGTTCCTGACCTTGGCGCATTCTAGCCAAAAATCTTTAGAGCTTTATAATATTAGAAAGATTTTTAATTTCTTCTACTAATCCATCATGCCGAACCATTGAAATACGAGTAGATATTAAGATTTCAGCTAGCCCAATTTCATTGCTCTCCTGTGTAGTTACTTACTTAGGCAAGGTTCTAAGTTTCTACATATACCGTAAGTATACTTAAATAGAACAGGTGATTGTAGAAAAGTAATTTCTGGTTTATTTTTAAATATTTTTTTTTATTATAAATACAGTAACCACTTACAAATTTAAATCTTGTGACCTCGTTATAAGATCCTACATTAAAAGGCTCGGTTCAAAATCCCATCGGCCGTAAAATATCTACACAAACTATTGTATTGCGAACTTACAGTACGCAACCTCCTTAGTCGGCAAACAGTCTGTATTTATCGTCCTAGGGTAGCCATCTTGGATTTTAAGATAACACTCAAATTATGACGTCATAAGATTTTATTCGCACACATCGATAGTGTTTATTTATGGTTATGTGTGTGTTATTTGTGAGTTATGGATGATTTTATTATGGTTTATTTATGGATATAGATAATTTTGTTGCATTACTGATAGATTGAAGGAATGTTGCTTGAAAAAATAATGTTTGAGAGATACACTTACAGAATTTGCTTTGAGAAAAATCATAGGTCATAAAGAAAGCTTGTATGTAACTAATGTAGCTGTATAAGTATGACTTTACACCTTATCAATCTATTCTAATCAATTGTTCCTTTAATGAGCTCCATAAATAGAAGAGAATGGAAGAAGAAAACATGCTGCGCCGATACCAAATACATTGGGATATGGCCAGGAGGATGATGATGATGATGAATGAGCTCCATAAATCGGCTCTAACTCATACTTATACAAAAGTATTACGGACAGTTTCACAGGTTCCAGATAATATTCAAAACAGCTATCTGGCAAATAGTGCCATTGATTTTTAATTTTGATTACTTTTCTATGGCATGATCTATCAGATAGTTATTTAGAGTTATATTTAGGACCTGTGAAATTGGCCGTTAATGTCTCTAAATACATTCAATTAAACAATTCCATCTTCGTGGTAACCCTAATTCTGAGCAAAGCGCTCAGCGAGCGAATGTCGACGAACTCCAAAATAAATAAGGGCTGCCGTTTGTCACAAATACAAACAAAACAGTGGCAGGATTCTCTACCTATATGGGCTATAGATAGTTAATTTTATAGCGGATTGATAGCCTAAGTTATAGCCCTTTGTTTTATAGCACCAATGACAGTAAAGGGATACAGCCCTTTCGATGTCATGGTTTTTCTTTAAGCGAGCATTTTATTTCTGCGATTATTTTTAGGGGTTATATACTGTTTTAAGATCGATTGTCATTTTTTTTATCAGGTCATTTTGATGTTATGACAATAGATTATAATATACCGCTGCAACGTAGATAATCATCCGAAAATTAAATAGGTGTTAGAAGGTTAAGTCTGGAATGAAGCAAGAACTGTTTGATCTTGCCAAAATAACAAGATAAACAGAAGTATTTGAACTGTTTGCACTATTGTCTATCTAGCTATAAATATTTTTGACGTTGAATTAATTATAACTGGTCAAATATCCAATTAGACTCAGATATACTTGTAAGCACCAAATCCCTAGAACTAGCTAAATGAGAAGCACAAAAATAGTATCAAAAAAAGTTTCCAAAAGATAAACCGTCAAACCTGCCAACAAAATCCTTAAACACCCATTTCAAAGCGAATGATTTTCCAAACCAACACACATTTTCAAAATATCCCCTTTTCTTCGAGTTTCTGGTATCCGATTTTCCATTCATACGTCATTCGGGCTTCGAATTTTGGGTGTTCCAACCGTGTGTGATTATAGCGCCAATTAGGCCGTTGTCTATCTACCGTGCAATCCGGCTGTCCGTCTGTTTATCTGCGCCAATTATCACCGGAATGGCCAGATATCGTCATTGGTACGTCTTGGGTACGTATTGGGCCGGAATCTTTAATGGTCTGTTCGCCAAATTGCTTTATTGGTGATGTCGAGATGAGTATTGTATGGTCGATAATATTGTTGGTGAGTGCTTGTAGGTTGAAGTAGCACTCTAGTTGATACACCTCTACTAATATTATAAAGTTGAAGGGTTTGTTTGTTTGATTGAATACGCTAATGTCAGATACTACAAGATCGATTTTAAAACATATTTTAGTGTTAGATAACTAGATCATCCATTTATCAAGAAAGGCTGCTTTTTATCCGGGTGCGTGTAATCGTTTTCACGTAACTAAATTAAATGTTAGTATATTAGACCTCGTTTTTAGGCTGTAATCGAGATATGGAAAAAACGATGTTCAATTGTTTTAAACGCTACAATGACATCTTTTCATGTAATTAAACTTATTAAAGTATGTTATTCGAACAAAAGACAAATCAACTTTAAAACCTAATTACCTCACCTTGAAAACCGAAACTGTACTGCAAAAATGTAAGGGTCGAAGATTAAATTCCTAGTTTACATTTTCTAGCGTGGTGAGAGAAAGGCGCTCACAAAAACGTAAGAGGCTTAAGTGAAGCTGTGAATGGAACATTCTGGATTATTGAGGGAAACTTTGGTTTTAGAAATTGGCATTTCTTAACACCGACGCTCGCTGTGAAGTGTTTAAGCCCTTTTCAGAGTTTTGCTTACGTTCATTTTTTATGGCAACTAGTTGATATTTTTGTTGGTAAACTAGATTTTTTCTAGTGCTGTCATGGCGTTGGTTAAGACTATTTTTAAGTGATTAGGAGTGTTGAGTATATTCTCGATCAGTGTGAAGGTTACTATCATAGCAAGGGAGAATGAAAAAGATGTTGAATATAGCGAAAATCAGCTAACATTAAAACAGAACAGCATAAGGAGTGTGTAAAAAGACTCATTCATGATAATGCACCAATCTTCCAAAGATACACTAATGCATTGTTTTCTCTGAAAAAGTCAAAGAGCAATTTCAAAAATATGATAATAATGGCGTCCTAGCCGATTGCCGGCCACGGCGGCTGTTCTCATATAAGGAGATCAGCCAGCTGCGCAGGACATATTATAGTGCACAAGCATTTGCGCAGACACAGGTGCACTCCCTATTCCCTC
>NWSH02000537.1:10559590-10581387 GCA_002382865.2 Heliothis virescens
CGGCCACGGCGGCTGTTCTCATATAAGGAGATCAGCCAGCTGCGCAGGACATATTATAGTGCACAAGCATTTGCGCAGACACAGGTGCACTCCCTATTCCCTCACTCTCATAACCCGATGACACGGCAATCCGACACGACCGGAGAGAGATTAGGCGTAGGACCGACATTAACGTGCTCTCCGATGCACTGGTGTATCAATCATCAACTTCCAACTCCGGGTTGCTTTGTGAAAGTTTCTAAAACCCTTAAAAATATAGCCATTGATTAAGACGATGTTAAATAAAATCAATTTACTTCATAATTTCCAAAACAAACTATTCAATCATTCACAAAATGTTACGCTCGGACTTGCAGTAGCAGTCAAACAAATGCATGCTCGATAGTAGAATTTTCTAGCAAAATCTAAAGTCGAGTCATCATTCCTTCCCAATACCTCCTTGCGCATAGCGAGGAAATCACTGAAACTAGGAGTGCAAAATGGAATTGAAATCATGAAATATGCATAACAGGAGTGAAAATATTTGCATTTGTTTAGTTGCATGTTTCTAGTGTTATTAAAGTATCTTTTGTGAATGAGATGTAGTTTCAGTTACAGTTCCCTATATTAGTATGTAAAACAATAAAACAAAGGTGCAGTCGTCTTAAATAATACTCAATAGTGATTTTAAGCATTATTAGCATTTGTAAAAAGTTGGTTTTATAATACAATTTAGATCATGTAACGCACAGCTTAATAAATAAAAGATAAAATAAAAATGATTTATTTCAGGCTAAATACCCATACACGTTTCAATTCATGAATAACAATTAAATAATAAACACACCTAAAGATATTGTTAATTAATTCTGACGCACTAATTGTAGGCATAAATTTTGTGCCTACATAAATTATGAAAACAAATAGGTATACAGCTTGCACAAAGAATTCTCACATTAGATCTTACTTTCATATAACAACAAAAAAATTCTCAATAACATTCAAAGAGACACTAAGAATCCAGACACAATTATATCAAAAATAAATCTTTAGAATCTAGACGAGTCGTTTGTGGAAACGTAACTAAATGACATGAGTTTCTATTTAGAGTTGGACAATCAAATTTACTGCTTGAATAATGTACTGCCAACGAACATCGTATGCTATTTTGTTCGCAACACATACAAGTATATAATGGTAGGAGGTATGAAGAAGAATAAATTGGGATAAGGCATTTTTTTTTTATGAAATAGCCGCTCTCTCTCTGTGGGTGCAACGTGATAAAGTCACGACTCTTACTGATTAAAACCTACTTTATACCTTCTGGAGCCCTTTGTATAACCATGGCAGCGGTAATTCTTTCCAACCATCCCGCAATCCAGATATAGGATAAGGTACTCACTCACTTTGAATGGATTGAAGAGAAATCACCACTTGAATTTTTATTAGCTTCTAAAAACACAAGAAATGATTAGATTTGCATCGTAGCTATGTGCTTCTAGCATTTGGTCTGGGCCCCCATTCAGGGTCACCATCCCAATCGATATGATACTCCATGTTACTATTCTTGGTCGCTTCTGTTCTATGAGCACATTACACTCATGTCATATCATCGTGAGCACCAATGATATGTTTGCAAAGCATCAACCAGATTAAGAATGTTAGTCCGTCCAAAAATTTTTGTAGAGGTAAATTATGCCACATCAATTTTCCTCATAGTTCCCAGCAAACCAACGGAGGCAGCTGCGTATTTCGCTTGGTGGACCGTCAATTTACACAACGTTGATTTATACAGATAGCGTGCACCGTAACGCGTATCTCATACTCTATGTATACGTACAATTTTGCGCCATTATGACTGTTTGTGTTCGTACAATATCGCTGCTGTGGTTTTCTGGTGGTATTTTGTTGATTTTTTGAGTTTTTTTTTTTTTGACTAGTTTCTGTCAGTGGTTTCACCCGTGTGCAAAGGTAATTAGTTTGTGGAGTTGGAACTAAATCAGCCTAAAGGCTTTTCTCAATACATGAGCTAAAAAAACAAATTGAACCTGTAGTTGCTGAGATGCATTTTCGAGCGAACAAACTTGTTCTTGCTTACTTGTTCTTGCTTTATAATATTAGTAAAGATTTGCTTCTGTATTCTTTTGTTCAGTAATGAAAGCAGACTGTTATTTTGGTTGGCTGATAAAGAGGAGACAACTGCTCTCTGGCCGACTTTCTCTAAGACTTGACAAATCATTATCATTGGGTTTATTGCACATACCTTTCATCAAACATTTTTAACAAGTGTATGACTAATTTTCTAAACGTCTTTAAAGTAAATTAAGCAAAAGCAATTAAATATCCACTTATTTCACTGCATTTTAATTTAATAACAAAACAATATATTTCATTTCCTTTCATTCGTTAATCAGTATTAACGCAGTTATTCCATCACAAAGGCCAGCGTTTTCACCAAAATATTTTAAAATAGTGCTTATTGTTCCGCTTAACGGGATTAAATGAACATAATGTCCTATATAGTGGACAGTACTGCATTTTTATTTTACCAAAAATTGGGTAGCTAGCGGTTTGCGAATGTGGACAATAATAATATACGATAAAATGATTTAATTATGTTTGCTTTGTGAATTTAAAATATGAAATTATATTTTGAGTACAAATGTTTTATCTCGCGAAAGCAGGTTAGCCATAGGTGTGTATGTAAATGTGCATTCACATTGTCTTTGTACAGACAACGGCAGGTCAACGTATACGGGTCTGTCAAATTTTACCAGTCAAATATTAACCTACATCCATTGTGATAAGGTTGAAAATCGATTGCAGAAATTTGACAGATTGTGGTAACTTGACGTGCTGTTGTCTGTACATGAGATAATAGAGCGCTCAGTAGTGTTTAATTCACCAAGTCACACAAATAGAATGTTCAAAAATGGCTCACGCGCATTGGTGAGATAAACATCATTACCTAGGTATATAATTCCACTTCTGGGTAAGCACTGTGGAAGAATCCTAAAAATGTATAAGGAGACCAACTCAGCTAAGAAAAAGCTAATTGTAGGCAAGCGATTCATGTTTGATTTTTAACTGAATCATTATTTATCTTCCACACTTGTTGTTCCCAAAGTCAATAAAACATGAATACCAGCATGAAACATGATTGCCATCAAGCTGACATTTATTTGGAATTTCTACTAGGAAAAGCATTTTCCTCGAATTGTAACACAAAGCTTAGTTCTGAGAATTCTATTTTAATTATTTTTAGCTCCAGTTTATAATGAAACAAATACGATTTTTGACCAATATATTTTCAAAATTGATAATACCATGCACCAACACAATTTCCAGATAACGTTGCAGACAGCTATATGACAGATAAATACTATAAAAAAATTGTCGAATTTATAAACATTTTTGTGGCACATTATCTGGCAGATAGCTGTCTAAAACTTAACTGGAACCTGTGGAGTAGAGACCCACAATTGGCCACCGCAGACGTGGCAGAGATGGCATGATGACCTAGACGTTCGTCATCGAGACCGGTGGGCTCGGTCGAAGGATCGGAAAGTGTGCAAGCAAGTTGGGGAGGCCTTTGCCCAGCAATGGGACATTAGAGTCTAATAAAAATCATATAAGAAGGTCACTGCAAACAAAGTGTAAGGAATTGGAAGTCGAGAACAAAAATCAGTGAACTGAATAATAAGAAATATTACTGCAACATCAAATAAACAATGATGAGAGAAAAATATTAAAATGGAGGGAGAAAAACTGAAGTAAAGGACGAATAAACGTAACTTATAAAATAAACATAAATTAATCCTTATTGCAAGCTAAATGGCCTTTATTTCGTTAATAAGGATAACTCCCAATAAATAGGAGTTTGTAGCTTTTATAAGGACGCCTTAATTTTTAATTATGATTAGATTCTTTAATGAAGTTGCTATTTTACCCTAAAAAAAAATACTCATTTGTTTGAAGGAAGGGGGTGGTTCCTAAGTTAAGAGTTTTCCAAAAACTTTGAAAAAAAGAAAGAAAGGGAATTTACAGTATTGATACATGTTATCATATTTTCTAGACTTTAGGCTTTAACGCTATTAAGATGTTTGAGTCTGCTACAGATTTTCCAATTGATGATGGATTTTTTTACTCAAATCAGATCATGTAAACCTATCTTTGTTAGCAACATAAAAAGTAAAAAAAGTAAGTACCTACACATTAACAGAGACCTTAATAAGTACAAAGCCATTGATTACCCAAAAAAGACTCACAAAGGGATCATCCCAAACATGATTAGGCAAAAACATTCCAATAAATGTAAAACACTGATTAAAATTCGCCCATAAATAACTGAACCGAAGCAAAAAATACACTCGAACAAGACAATTAATCCTAAAGGCCCATTTACTCATTGCGATTTCATTGCCCGTTGCTTGCCATTTTATTGCAGGAATATTTGACAGGCGACCATTTACCTATTGCACGATTACGTTTACACAGTGCAAGTAGCATCTTGCTGCAATAAAATGGTAAGCAATGGGCAATGAAATCGCAATGTATAAACGGGCCTTTACCCATATGTATTCTAAAGCTAGGTGCACATTATTCTGTTTAAAAAAATGCGTTACCTACAGGAGAGGGACTGTGGTCGCAATAAACTGAATTTATTATCAGTCCTCCGGTATTTTTACGCGATCGTGAGAAAGATTTGTCGTCGTCCCGTGATTTCCCAAGGGAGCACTGTGTTTAGTGATATTGTGTATGCGCCTTTATTTCAATCAGTCGATTGCTAGTTTGGGGTCTTGTTACCTGTAATCATTGGTTGTTTGTTTGTTTGTTGGGCATGTTGACAGGCTGAGAAATATTGGAGGAACGTCATTATTGGGATCAATTGAATGTAAGTAGGTATTGTAAGTTAGGTACTTTGAAATAAAGGGAATCGCTTTTTATTACTTATAATACTCAACCTAGATGTATTTAGACAAAACTTATACCAATAGGCCTAGAAAATACCCTAAAAAATGGCCTAGAAAATGAGAGCAATTGATACACTATCTTGTTAAATTAATATCCTTTAAGAGAGATTCTTGATGGCGTAATTTTTTTGAAAAAAAAAATTGCGACATTCACACAGATTCTAGATGAAATTCTAAATAACTATCTGACAGATAATGTCAAAAAAATGTTTTTAATTTTGGCTACTTTTCTATGGTAATCTGTCAGACTAGGTAACTTTACCCGGGACCTGTCAAATAGGTGCTTAAAATATCTCTGGTCTGTAAAAAAAATATACAAAATACTCCTTTCAATCCCTGTTATTAATCTCCAGCTTACAGAGCAGGTATTATTATGATAGGTTTACTGCAAACGTTACAATCCGAGCAAACTGGAAAGCTGGACTCGCACAGATTTCAATACAATTTGCCTTACACCGATACACGTATTTTACGACACTGTACATTAAGAACTTGCGACATTTAAAAGAGATTTTTGTTCTCAATCCGTGCTCATATTATTATTAGAAGGCCGAAAAGTTTATTTATTAATATTGGCAACTACATTTTCGAACCGTTTGGGGTTAAAACCCTCGGGTCATGGGGTCCGAATGTCCACACTATTTTCAAAGAACTATCTATGCTGGTTGACGCTACCCGTCACCAAAAGGCTGGCTATTACCTAGGTCAAAGATTAAGCATTGCCATCCAGCGTGGCAATGCTGCCAGCCTTTTGGGTACGTTCCCGGCCGACAGTGATGGGGAGGAATTTTTTGAAGCTTTTTAGTTTTTGTTCAAGTTTTTTTTTGTGATAGAATAAGTATGTTGTAAATATATGTAAATAAAAATTTATTAATATTAATTTTGGTGTTAGATAGCCCACATTAGAGTGCTAGAGTGTACAACGGTTCACGGGTAAAGCCGGGAGAAAAGCTGGTATATAGGTTTTGCTGACATTAAAAGTTTTTAAAACTGTCTTGCTAAACGTAAGGTGATTCCTTGTCTTTCTGTTCATATGCTGTTGACATTCATATACGCTATATTAGTAGAGAAATCAATCTAATCGGCAGAATGCACCTAGATATATCCAGTTTTTAATGTACATAATATAAAAAAGGTTTTCCCTACGCAAGCAGAGCGCCAAAGATAAAAATTCCAAAAATGTTCCCAACTCCACAGTTTTAGCACATCACGTATTGCGTGTGTCCCTCAATCTCACGTGAAACAGTACAATCCGAGCTTCTAAATCTACTACAGCATACAGAATAGTCTGGTCAGCACTTTACGTAAACCCTGGGCTCGACACTCTAGTCTTACCAAGGATGGCTCTCGGTACGGTAGGTTTTGTCTTCGATAGCCTCGATTCGTGTATTTACCAGTGTCAATAGGGATTGGAGTTTGTGAGAACGTCTTCGTCTTTAGATAGTTGGTTTGGTTGTTGGGTGTTAGATTGTATATTGGGACCCGATGGTTTCGAACCGATGGAGATAGGTGGAGTGTCTTCCCTGTTAGATACTGTACTACGCTCCAACATTTGTAGTTTCCTTGAAGGAAGCTGTCGTATAATATGCAACATTTATAGTTTACGCAGGTATGTCAGAACATCGTACAAATTAATGAAATATAAACGTTGCCAAATCCTTGTTTTATAAGATCCTACTCTAAGATATAAAATAAGATAAGTACCATGTAATACTTATAAATGTCAATATAATGAAATTGTCAAACTATCTTGACCCACATGGGGACTACTCGGCACTTGCACTAACCAAAATTGTCTTCTACTGACTATTACCATTACCTAAACTACATTACTAAGACTGCGAACATGTATGCCACTTTAAGTGCCACGTCAAATAATATTATCCTCCATTTAGCTTCTAATATTTCAGTAAGCATTTTAGTCAACACAACAGAGTACATAAACACAGCATATATTACAAGAGGCATACAAGACAACACACATCTCAATTACGGCAAACGAAGCGGCAACAGCTTTTAACCGTCTTTCGTATAAAGGGGTAGTTCCGTACCCCAAGATCCGGCCGGACGCGATAATTTCAGCCTCTTTTGTGCAAAGCCTCGGACAAACAGACCGACTGATCTCCAAAAATGGTAATAGAGGAAGTGTTATATGTTCTTGGGAACTTTATACATATATATGTATTATGCATGTATATGTATTTATATTCCGGTTGATCCTGCGATCCGCGCCTTCTATTTTTGTTTACATTCAAAAGTTAAAGGGATTTTGGAATGTGTAAGGCCTTTGTATCATTAAAATATATCTTTAAATTTATCTTAAAAAAAAGTTAAATTAAATTTTCCCAATAATTCTTAGATTTAGGTAGGTGATATTTCCGTAGGACCATTTTATCGTAAGAGTTAGATAATTTGACAAGAGAATATTGTCGCTGTTGTATAGAATAGTTGAAAGAGTTGGAATCTAGATTATTATCTTCTATTCTCCATAATGTAGAAGATAAAAAAATAATTAAGGAAACTTCAATTTATTTAAAAATTGAAGCAATGTCATTTAACCCTAAATCAAAAACATTCTAAATCACGAAATAAAAAAACAAAGTACTACTTTAAGCAAACACTTGCAGTGGCAGCAAAAAAATCTTTTAAAAGACAAACTTAGTAATTTATCTTGGCTGTTTAAGCTTCACGGAGTTTTTGTTTCGGCTCCGTTTTAATTAGTTTTGCTGGCTGTACCGTCACTGAGATTTAAAAGTAATAAAATTATTTGTCTCCTACATTTTTGTATGTACTTACTTTGAAACGAATTGTTTAGGTTTTTTCCTGGTTTTGTTAAGAAAGGAGGATAAATGTTTTCCTTTTTGGCGAAAAAACAAACCTTACTTTATTTCGAAGAATACGTTTTGTAGTAACTCTTTCTTTTGTTTTTTTATATAAAAACAATACTTTTATACAATGTTTTATTAGCAAGATATTTTTACTAAATGTTTGAGTCTGAGTTTTGACATCACCAGATTTCAAATAAAGAGACAGAATGAGGAAATAAATATTTCAAAGCAAAATATAAATTGTCTAATTAATATGATATAGGTAGATTGATTCTTTTTTAATTTTACAAGCGAGGAATAAATATTTGAGTGTTTTTTACTTATTCCTACAAATTAACTCTTTGAAGCCCGTATGTATAATATGATTACTTATACTTATGTTAAAGCTAATTTGAACAAAGTTTAATATGGTAGGTACTTCAGGGAAAATCAATTTTTTTTTTTTACATTATATTCTTAGTAGTCGTACAAACTTTTAATTTTAACAT
Organism: Heliothis virescens; assembly: GCA_002382865.2. NCBI lineage: Eukaryota > Metazoa > Arthropoda > Insecta > Lepidoptera > Noctuidae > Heliothis > Heliothis virescens. The sequence goes on from NWSH02000537.1 coordinate 10,567,859, forward strand.
AACAAATGATTTGCATAAATACAGACTGAAATAAAAATACAGACATAACCTGAAAATCAGTCAGGTGTTTATACAAAAGACATTTATAATTAGCACAAAAATAACAAAGACACAACAGCATAAAACGCATTAACATATTAAAATTGGATTTTTAAAAACCTCTAATTTTACAGGCCGTCGCCCTTACTTTTGTGTTCTGTAAAACCACGGAACATAATACGGAATGTACGTAGGTATTTTTTATTAGTGCTGCTAAAATATTATTACTGTGTTTTTTAAACGAAATATGGTAGTGTTGATTTTGGGACGATTTTCAGGGGGTAGTTTTATTGATTTTGGTTGATACGATTTCAGGGTGTTGGGTTTGTAATGATAATATGCTAAATTATTAAATAAAAATCTGTTTTATTTGGTAAATCAAATGCTATGTCTCTTCCTGAAAATGTTTTTTTCTTTTTAGTTTTTGAAGAAATTTATAGCACATTTAATAAACTGGCAGGCACCACTTCGTAGCATGAATTCATTCACAGTAAGGTAATTGTTAAAAACTATTTTAAATATTATTCTTGAGGCGATCGTAATTTTCCCTAGTTGTATTCCAAGTGAAACAATAAGGGTCATGGACATGAATATTAAAAGAAATAAGGTCTAGAAGAAAACATAGAGGTTGTAGTTTTTCCTAAGGATGCATTAATTGAACGTTTAAGTACCTCAAAAACGAAACATATTCTATGACATAGCTTCGCCCAAAACATTCACTTGAGCAAACAAATACTGACTGTTGTACACGCTCTCAAAGGGCAGGCTTTAAATAAAAAGAAACTCGCTAAGCCCTATATTTTCCAGCCATTTTTATGGTCGCAAACTGGCAAAAAGTTCTTTCCAGCTTCGCTTAATGAGACCCGACGAGAATGTATGCTTAGTAAATACTGCGACCACTTAAAATACGGAGCTAACTGTGCGTGAAAAAACGAGACTTTTTGTTGCGTATTTTTGGTAGGTACATGGCTTTGTGTTTCGGCTGAAAATATGCCGTATTTTTTGCTGGAGATCCATAAAACGTTACTGTAGCATGTATAAGTGGATGTAAGAAGGGTGATGGTGTAATTTGTGTGGCTATAGAAATCATCAAAGGAAACATATATTGGGCTGAACTACTAGTGTAAGTGACTCAAATGACTCACAAAAGTGTAAGTGAACCAGATGAAAGAAATGGTGAATTGGACCATCCCGTTTTGACAATGGAACAACCACCAATTTGTGCGTCAATACAAAAGTGAGTTAGGTTGTTACGCTATTAGACAAAACTTCTGAATCGATTGATGTGAAAATTGGCACAGAGATAGGTAAAATACCCTGGATATGGATAAAGAATTTATTTCTACATGGCTCTTAGATTTTGAGGAAGGATGCTATTTAATCTTAAATGTAGTAAAAAAAGTATTAATTAAAATGACTAAAAAATGTGCTCAAATCTGAATTCACAGTGTCTGTAAAAAGAGCACTTTGTCCTAGCACGGCGTTGTGGTCACAGTTTTTATGCTCTCGCTACGTAAGGGCTAATTAGAAAGTTAGATTTTTATAATGAAAAGCATTATTTCTGCATATTCAAAGCTTTGTGATGTTACTAATTGTTTGGCCTTGTTTGAGGTGTTACCGAGCTTAAGTGAAAAATGGTGCTCGTTTGAAATTGCTTGTGTATGACTGTGATTAACGTCGTTTGTATTATGGCAGATTTTGATAGGTATTTAGTTTAGATTTGACATAAAATCATATAGCATTTTAGAACTTATATATTTTACACAATAATATGATTAGCCCACGACCGAATAAAAAGGCGACTTTTATTTATCAAAATTATCTCCGGCGGTTATCTAACGCTGAAAGATTTTTTGAAATCGGACTAGCAATTTCCGACATTAGAGCGACAGTCAAACAAACAAATCTCTTATGATTTATTATTTTAAGTATCGATATTATACCTTTATCGTTCAACACTAAGGGTCAATTCACACCGAGACGCGACGCGACGCAACGCGGCTTTGATGTAGCGCGACGCATCAAGCAAATCGCGAGATGCAGCACCGATCTTGTACGCCGCGCGTCACCGCTGCGTCAAGATGCGTCGCGCTGCGCCGCGCGGCGCAGCGCGGCGTCTCGAGGTGCAGCGCAACGTATCTGAATTCTGACAATTAAATGTGTATCGTTTCGTGTAGTGAATAAAGTATATTTTGAGTCGCTCTATGTAAAATCTGCGTGCAGCGTCGCGTCGCGTCGCGTCTCGGTGTGAATTGACGCTAAAGTTGTAACTGTTGCGTCAAGTATGATAGTAGTTAATTCGGACCTGTCAAAGACAGCTGTTTTGAGATAGCTAGGACTGCAATTAAATATATTTTTAAAGCAAAAATCACTTAATCTCATAACCACTCAATTTACTACCTAATTCTACCTTAAAAGCTTTCCCTTCCTAAATTTCCAGCCATGTAAAATTCAACCTCAATAACACAGGCAATCGTTTGAAATTCGATTGATCAAGCTCCGAGCGAATGATTTAAGGAAGTCACTTTAGGTATGACGAGGTACGGAGCGAAGTAATGATATTTTGTCTGCGTATAGGTGGCGGAACTCTTGGGAAATCAATGGTGATCACCTACGAGGAACGTGGAGTTAAGTATCATTGATATGCTAGATGTGTTACTGGCAATGGGTTGTTTGTTTGTTAGTTGGTAATATCATGATTATCTATTTATATCTATACATATAATAAAACATTAAAAAATTGTGTCTGTGCATTAAATATTCTTACAAAACAAAATATGTATTTTATTCAGAAATAAAAAAAACGGACGGATTTTGGTGAAACTTGGCATACATATAGCTTATATATCAGAATAACATATAGGCTACTTTTTATCCGGTTAGGTACGGTAAATAGTTCCCTCGGGAAGCGGGCGAAGCCGCTGGCAGAAGCTAGTTTGAAAATATAACTTATTTTGGTTCTGTAATAAAATCGTCAAACGGGATCCTATTACTAAGACTTCACTGTCCAACTATGTGTCTATTCATCTGTCCGTCTGTCCTTCCGTCAGTCTTTCTGTCTATCACGAGGCTGTATTTCATGAATCATGACAGCTAGAGAGCTGAAATTTTCACAGATCATGTATTTCTGTTTCCACGTTATCAATAAATATAGAAAACCATTTAATTTTGAATTTTAGGGAGCTCCCATAAAAAACGTTTTTTTTAAACGAAACTTTTGTGCTCGAGTCCGACTGGTGTTGGCCGGGGTTTCTGTTTGTTTTAAATATTTGTAATATCAAACTCAAGGATGGTTCGCGCAATAGACTGACATGATGATGATGATGATGAATCTCTGATATTGTGTTATACTATGTACAGACGACAGCACATCAAGTTACCATAATCTGTCAAATTTCTGCAATCGATTTTCAACCTTATCACAATAGGTAGTAGTAGGTTAATATTCGATTGGTAAAATTTGACAGATTTGTATACGTTGACCTGCTGTCATCTGTACATTAGAATAATAATAAAATATGACTCACTTAACGCAAGGATTTATTTTATTTAATCTCATCGTAGATTATTTCAGGAAATAATTATTAAGGAATTTGATAAACAAAATATTTTGTCATCTAAATTACAAACTAGCTCATCAGTTGCTTGCATATGTAGTTCTATATCGCCCACGTAGACGAAGTCGCGGGCAACAGCTAGTTACAAATAAGTAATGAACTTTGACCAAAAAATAAAATTAATCAAGTTTTCTAAATCTCTCAAACGAACAGCAAAGACGCAACTCAATACCACAGTCCACACAATATATGTCAAGCTAAGGCCCATTACAAGAAAGGCCTTTGCCATTTCCACTCAAGATTTTAATTCCACGTTTCACAAGGTACAAGAGTACTTCTTTTCACGGAGTACGTATTACGCATGCGGCATACTTTCTGCCTATTTAATACTGATTGCGTTCCCCGAGTACGGATTAGGACGCGTAATTTACCCGTTACTAGATTAAACCGGTATCAACCGGTATTATCGAGTTTTTCGGATACGCGTAACGAGCCGACTTCGAAATTAGATGTTCGGTACATCAGTTTTTTTTATGATTTTTGTGTTGGTTTGTGGAGTGTTTTTTTTGGGTTGATAATTTGAGTTTTAGTTCCCATTTATCAGAGAAATTAGAGGTATGTTATGCAAGCGAGGTGTCGACAGCAACTGTTGATCGCTCCTGCCGTAGTGACAGTACTGGTTTCAATCATAGTTTTGGATCAAAGTGGCAGTAGCATGTGCAGTCGCCGTCAGATATTGACCGATTTCATACAGTCGTTGCACGAGCGGTCGGTTAGGTACCGACCGCTCGCTTCCAAAACGTAGGTAGGTACCTTAAGGCTGAACGCAGACTATTATGTGTAACGCTGCGTTGACTCTAATCACTAGTATTACCAAAATCGTTTATTAGAAATTATCTGTCCACAATTTCACCCATGTGAAGAGCTCGTGGCTGGGACAAAGCCGCGCGGATCGATTGGTCATAAAGTTAAGCAACGCTTGGCCCGGTCGGTCCGTGGATTACTTAAGCCTGGGTCCCGGCTATCATTTGACCATCTTTGGCAGTCGTTACCATAGTCAGAAGCCAGAAAGTCTGACAACCAGTCTTACCAATGGGTATCGGGTTGCCCGGGTAACTGGGTTATGGAGGCCAGACAGGAAAACTTCTTNTGTAACTGTTGCGTCAAGTATGATAGTAGTTAATTCGGACCTGTCAAAGACAGCTGTTTTGAGATAGCTAGGACTGCAATTAAATATATTTTTAAAGCAAAAATCACTTAATCTCATAACCACTCAATTTACTACCTAATTCTACCTTAAAAGCTTTCCCTTCCTAAATTTCCAGCCATGTAAAATTCAACCTCAATAACACAGGCAATCGTTTGAAATTCGATTGATCAAGCTCCGAGCGAATGATTTAAGGAAGTCACTTTAGGTATGACGAGGTACGGAGCGAAGTAATGATATTTTGTCTGCGTATAGGTGGCGGAACTCTTGGGAAATCAATGGTGATCACCTACGAGGAACGTGGAGTTAAGTATCATTGATATGCTAGATGTGTTACTGGCAATGGGTTGTTTGTTTGTTAGTTGGTAATATCATGATTATCTATTTATATCTATACATATAATAAAACATTAAAAAATTGTGTCTGTGCATTAAATATTCTTACAAAACAAAATATGTATTTTATTCAGAAATAAAAAAAACGGACGGATTTTGGTGAAACTTGGCATACATATAGCTTATATATCAGAATAACATATAGGCTACTTTTTATCCGGTTAGGTACGGTAAATAGTTCCCTCGGGAAGCGGGCGAAGCCGCTGGCAGAAGCTAGTTTGAAAATATAACTTATTTTGGTTCTGTAATAAAATCGTCAAACGGGATCCTATTACTAAGACTTCACTGTCCAACTATGTGTCTATTCATCTGTCCGTCTGTCCTTCCGTCAGTCTTTCTGTCTATCACGAGGCTGTATTTCATGAATCATGACAGCTAGAGAGCTGAAATTTTCACAGATCATGTATTTCTGTTTCCACGTTATCAATAAATATAGAAAACCATTTAATTTTGAATTTTAGGGAGCTCCCATAAAAAACGTTTTTTTTAAACGAAACTTTTGTGCTCGAGTCCGACTGGTGTTGGCCGGGGTTTCTGTTTGTTTTAAATATTTGTAATATCAAACTCAAGGATGGTTCGCGCAATAGACTGACATGATGATGATGATGATGAATCTCTGATATTGTGTTATACTATGTACAGACGACAGCACATCAAGTTACCATAATCTGTCAAATTTCTGCAATCGATTTTCAACCTTATCACAATAGGTAGTAGTAGGTTAATATTCGATTGGTAAAATTTGACAGATTTGTATACGTTGACCTGCTGTCATCTGTACATTAGAATAATAATAAAATATGACTCACTTAACGCAAGGATTTATTTTATTTAATCTCATCGTAGATTATTTCAGGAAATAATTATTAAGGAATTTGATAAACAAAATATTTTGTCATCTAAATTACAAACTAGCTCATCAGTTGCTTGCATATGTAGTTCTATATCGCCCACGTAGACGAAGTCGCGGGCAACAGCTAGTTACAAATAAGTAATGAACTTTGACCAAAAAATAAAATTAATCAAGTTTTCTAAATCTCTCAAACGAACAGCAAAGACGCAACTCAATACCACAGTCCACACAATATATGTCAAGCTAAGGCCCATTACAAGAAAGGCCTTTGCCATTTCCACTCAAGATTTTAATTCCACGTTTCACAAGGTACAAGAGTACTTCTTTTCACGGAGTACGTATTACGCATGCGGCATACTTTCTGCCTATTTAATACTGATTGCGTTCCCCGAGTACGGATTAGGACGCGTAATTTACCCGTTACTAGATTAAACCGGTATCAACCGGTATTATCGAGTTTTTCGGATACGCGTAACGAGCCGACTTCGAAATTAGATGTTCGGTACATCAGTTTTTTTTATGATTTTTGTGTTGGTTTGTGGAGTGTTTTTTTTGGGTTGATAATTTGAGTTTTAGTTCCCATTTATCAGAGAAATTAGAGGTATGTTATGCAAGCGAGGTGTCGACAGCAACTGTTGATCGCTCCTGCCGTAGTGACAGTACTGGTTTCAATCATAGTTTTGGATCAAAGTGGCAGTAGCATGTGCAGTCGCCGTCAGATATTGACCGATTTCATACAGTCGTTGCACGAGCGGTCGGTTAGGTACCGACCGCTCGCTTCCAAAACGTAGGTAGGTACCTTAAGGCTGAACGCAGACTATTATGTGTAACGCTGCGTTGACTCTAATCACTAGTATTACCAAAATCGTTTATTAGAAATTATCTGTCCACAATTTCACCCATGTGAAGAGCTCGTGGCTGGGACAAAGCCGCGCGGATCGATTGGTCATAAAGTTAAGCAACGCTTGGCCCGGTCGGTCCGTGGATTACTTAAGCCTGGGTCCCGGCTATCATTTGACCATCTTTGGCAGTCGTTACCATAGTCAGAAGCCAGAAAGTCTGACAACCAGTCTTACCAATGGGTATCGGGTTGCCCGGGTAACTGGGTTATGGAGGCCAGACAGGAAAACTTCTTTTCGCAGCCGGGTAAGAAGAATCTTATCTTTCAGTCTCTAGCCTGTCTAGCCTGCGTACATAGGTATCAAATATTTGATTCGGTTCAATAGTTCTGGTAAAAATGGCCAGCCAAACAGACAGACAGAACTAATTTTGCATTGTACTGTTAAATAAGGATATTACATCTTCCTTCACATATATAGCAAGTGCAACAATGTTTGTACATGAATTTAACATAGATAGGACTTAGTTATCTGGAAGGTAAAATAATGACTCATAGTAACAGGTGTGACCTTTGATATTCCAACATTAGAGACGCGAGATAAAGTATTTATTATGATATTTTATCTATATGCAAAATAATAGTGATGAAAATATAACATGAGTCATGCTATGCTGTTAGTCACTGAAACTATACATATACAATGACCGATTAACATAGAAAATAGTACTTTTTTTCAAAATTTTACTTAAGATACTATAAGGTTGTTCGAAAGAGTTACCGCGGCCCTGGTGCACTAAGGTCTCTAGAAGAAACTTGGTGGGTTTTAGTCAGTAAGAGAGTAAAATAGTATTGTTTTTCTCATTAGGCATTTGTCAGAAAAACTCTTCACAGTAAAGCAACTTTAATATTAATTTTCTATTTAATTTCTGCAGTTTTAATGTTACCTACGTTTATTTTTTTTACTAAGCAAAGGCAGAAATCATAATTATTTTCAAAGAAAGTAAAAATTAAAAATTTCTAGTAAGTACTAAATGATTAACTACGGCAAGTTTGTTAAAATCTTAAGGGAAAATCTTTGGATTCGGGAAGTAGTTCTCCCGGTACGCGAATGAAACTGCGGTAAACTTTGGTTTAGTACCTTACTATTAATTGGACATACATCCTGATTCGGTATATTCAATAATAAACAATACATATATTGCATTCACTGATAACCTCAATGAGTTTTCAGGATCTGATGATTCACAACGATAATCACAATCACAGCTGTATTCAGCTACTTTATAATTAGATAAGAAACAGGGTAAGTGGGATGATAAGGCGTATGTGTGTCATTCACCTGTAAAATGTAGGTATACAGTTTATTACTACATACTTCAGTGAACAAAGTCTGATCTATACTAATAATATTATAAAGCTGAAGAGTTTGTTTGTTTTTTTGAACGCGTTAATCTCAGGAAGTACTTACTCGTCCGATTTGAAAAATTCTTTCAGTGTTAGATAGCCTATTTATCGAGGAAGGCTATAGGCTACTTTTTATCCGGGTGCGCCGAGTAGTTCTCACGGGATGCGGGTGAAACCGCTGACAGAAGCTAGTAGTTAGATTTTGGTACTAGGATGCCTTATTTGGTAAATGGGCTAGTAAACAGATGACCCTTTTTTCTGACGATAGGAAATCATCAGATGACCCTTCCCGCTGTGGGTGATAGCGTGAGGGAGTGTCAGACTTTTACTGACTAAAACCCACCGTGTTCCTTCGGGAGCCCTTTGTGTGCCAGGGCCGCGGTAACCCTTTCGAACAGTCCCGCAACCCTGTCAGAATGAAATGACCCTCAAGCTGTGAGTGCAGTGGAAGGCGTCGCATGCGAATTTTGATTTTCTTTTTAAGAAGATAATAAAATATGTTTAAACCAACACTATTGCAATAGGTTAATCCTGTAATGATGTGTAGTTGTGTGTGTATAAATAAATTTTCCATTTACATATTATAATAAAATTCTGAACAAAACCAATCACTTTAATTAAAGTGCTACTATCCCAATCCGAGCCCACAAATTTGCATGTATAGTTGTAATAAGTACCTATAAATATATTCACAAATATTTTCGCTTTCGATATTTGCTATCGTATTAGACAAACATGGGTTGTTTGCGGCTTCTAGTTTAATAAGGCCCAGATGGGTCCCGGCCTTGTCTTTGGACCATTTCATATTATATCAAGACTCATATGAAAATGTACCTAGGGAATCATGTCAGCGACTTTGGCAAGATAAAGTTTAAAACCTAAAAAAGTATGTAAAATGTTTTTAATTATAGAAGTGCTGGATGTACCTACTTGCAAAAAGTTTTACCTTAACGAGAGCCTCTCTCATCGTTGGAGACAAAGTACCATTGTAAATACTCTTTAGCATTGATGAACTCGGTTCCTCGAAACAGGACAACCCGAGTGAAAATAATATGTCTGTCTATGTTGCACTTATATTCGTAGAGTAAAATCCGTTACAAGTATGTTTACTTTGAAAGTTATTTTATAGTTATCGACAAGTGACCGTCACCAAAATCAAAGAAATAACAAAAAATGTTTAGATACTCAGGACAGCCTCACAAAAATCATGCAAAAAGGCAAGTTTCAGAAAAAAAAATCCCTGCATTTATTCTATTACTATGAAAGACAGTGTTAATATCATCCAAAACTCCCACACTATAGTGTTACTATATATGGAAAGGGTTTTGATTTTGTTCCTAAAATAAACACTGCCGCATATTTTGACCGCGAAGTTTGGGCCCAAGGGCGTTACGTCAATATGTACTTGTACAATATTAAATTGTGACTTGAATAATTTTGTGGATGTAGCTTATAAGTTGGTATTTGATATTGATGTTTACTACTCCGTTAATTTTCCAAGTCTTTATTTATGAAGAGTTTTACTTACCTACGAAGAATAATTGCATGTGACTTGGAAAATCAATATGGTGTTCTCAGATTAAATAAATTGAATGGTGTTATTAAAATTTTTGACAGTATAGCATAAACTGCGAAAAGTTTTACTAAGTTAGAGGTAATAATAGAGTTGACCCCTATAGGTCAAAAAAGCTCTCTATCTAGAGGTCAAATAAGGTATCAGAACTCTAACTGTCAGACATATTTTTTGCAACTTAAATTTTGTTATGGGTTTATGTCACTTTCTATCATGTCTAATATGTATTACATTCTTTAAACATTTCCCAATCAAAACACTCGTCAAATTAGAATTTATCTTAGTCTCACAACAGGCCCTTACTTCAACCGTTCTCCCTAATAACTCTCAACGCGCACACAATACATTAATGTAACATCATAACACGAGGGAATCACGAGTTTTCCACGATGCACTGAAAAACCCAGTAATGCTTGTGTTAATTTATTAAAAGGTTTTGCACCACTCCTGTTCTGGATAAAAAATGTACGTGTGATATATTTTGTTGTGTTACTTTTTTTCATCGGCTTGAAACGTAAAGAAAATACATTTTGGTTTTTCAATGTCGGTATCGATTTTTGCTTAGAGTTATATTTTTTCAAGGATCCCACAGAATCCCTTGGAAGGTTATCCGGGTAACTGGGTTGTGGAGGTCAGACAGGCAGTTGCTCTACGTCAAACTCTGGTACTCAGCAGCATTCGTTGCGACTGTAAGTCGACCTCAACGTAGTCGGAAGAACGCTAGGATATACAAAAGCTAATCTGGGGTTGCCTGGGTAACTGGGTTGTGGAGGTCAGACACGCTGGTGTTCAAAACACTGCTTCTCAGCTGCACCCGGTTAGAATGGAAACCGACACCAACATAGTTGGGAAAAGGCTAGGCTGAAAAACACAGAAACTAATCTAATAAACAATTGAATTCAACAAATCAAATGACGAATTTATACTAAAACCACGACCTACATGCTTGGCTGTAATATACACACATTTGCTTGGTATTAATGTCTGCCTGTTACCTAATGTTATATTCCTGTTCCTAGCAGCAGCTTAGCAATTAATAATAGTCATGTAGGTTATACCAATCCATGTATTTGCTATGTATTTTGCTTAATAGGACTTCTAGGAACATGGTTATGTAATATCTGCTAGATAGTTTGTAGACTAGGTTTTCATGCAATTTCACTTGTTGGAATAACATAATTCCTAGTTCATAGTTAAAGCTTTAGAGAGAGACTGCTATTAACATATAAAGTTACATCAAAATCGTAGAACTGTTTAAGTAAAAGCTGTAAACAAACAAACACACTGATATTTGTCTTAGTATTAGTAATGCGAACGGCGGTTATCCATTATATTCCTTACTAGTTTCCATCAGCGGTATCACCCGCGTCCCGTGGGAACTACTCGGCGCACCCGGATAAAAAGTAGTTTACAACCTTCCTCGATAAATGGGCTATCTAAAACTGAAATAATTTTTCAAATCGGACCAGTGGTTCCTGAGATTAGCGCGTTCAAACCAACAAACAAACTTTTCAGCTTTATCATATTAGTATAGATTTAGACTTCTTCCAAGAACTGTGAAATATTAATGAATCAAGAGAAATTCATTCAAGTAACTCCTTTGAATAGAGNAGCGCGTTCAAACCAACAAACAAACTTTTCAGCTTTATCATATTAGTATAGATTTAGACTTCTTCCAAGAACTGTGAAATATTAATGAATCAAGAGAAATTCATTCAAGTAACTCCTTTGAATAGAGAAATCAATCGCTTATACTAAAAAAGAATTCCTAGTATTACCTAAATATAGAAATCTGACCTTTTATATCCTGCTCTAGACTTAAATACTTATTACTTTCCGTAATGATATTTTGAAAAAAAAAAAATGTTACTAGTATTGACATATTGTGTAAAAATCGGTCTATATTGTTTTTAATCCTTATTTAATATTAATAGAAAGAAACTGTGTCTGTTTGTCACCGTTAACCGATTTAAATGTAATTTTGGTACTCAGGTATCAAGAACCTGAGAAACGACATTGGCTTCTCATTATCCATGTAAAAAAGATTGTTACCCTTGGGACGCAAATAAAACTGGGGGAACCAGCTAGTTTAGATATAAAGCAAAAATAAAAGTATCTAAAATGTTAATTCATTCGTGAAACATCAAAATAAATAGCATGTACAAATTAACAAACAAAACTACAACACTCACTTCAGAAAACCTTTACGATCAGCATCATAGTTCGGAAATTATTTCAAACAGTCCAAAGTTAAGGAACGCTTCGATCTAAAGGGACATCCCTTGGGTTCTTAACGACCACTCACATTGACCTCTCTGACCTATCCAACGCCCCCTTTGAGGTGCTCAATTTCTCACGCTCAAAGAGGGGCGGGAGGTCAAGTGTTTCTGGTCAAGTTATACATAACAATTGGTTGGTCCCCTTATCTAAAAGGATCATTTTTCACGTCACTGCAACCACTAGGCGACATTTGTCAGAACTCCTTGAAGGCTTTTTATGGCCCTGTACCTTTTGCTACCTAGAAAACAAAGATTTATACTGCTGGCGTTTTTGTTTTTCTGCGTTTAAATTGATGTAATTGGATTTTGTTTCGATTGTTTTTTTGCCGATGCGTAGTTGTTTTTTTTTTGTTGATAGGGGATCGGAAAATAGGCGTGCGTAAAGAAATGTTTGTTTTGGTACTTGTCTTACTATTATTATTGAACACGATGGTTTTCTTGTAATATATGAAAAATTTAAGATTTTACGTAGAGTAAAAGTTTTATTATATACAAACAAGCCGGCCTAAGTACAAGCCTAGATATAATCTTATACCTACTGTCTTTACAATTGTACGGTGAGGAATATCAATAACATTTACATATATGGCAAAAAGACAAACTGATAAAAGCAACCATGAACTTAAACAAAACACTTTTTGAATCCTAATACATAACAAAAAAAAAAAATTAACTAACCTAAAAAATCCAATCTTCCCACTTATGACAGTAAAAGTATGAAACTAAAAACCTACCACGCTCAATTGAGCTGTAGTGCTCAATCGGGCTAAAGTAATTAAGCGTTTGAGCCAACAATCGCGCGGTCTGCCAGCCCTGATACCGGACTGGCTTAACTCCTCAAGTGAAAAGGCTAGCGGCTGAAGCTTTACACTTAGTGGGTTAGGGCTGCTAGGCGAATTAAGTTTGTAATAGATATTTGGTATTTTTAGTCACTGAGGAGATGGAGGAAACTAGCAAGGAAGGTGTGGACGAAAATAAGGTTTAATATATTCTCCCATACCTACTTAATTGTTTTATTTACATTAATTAAAATACATTTTTCTGTACATATTTAATACGAAAATAAGTAAATTAAATCAATTGTTTAGATACCCTAGCAAAATTAGTAGCACCTTAATACAGAAAGGATACTTTGAGTTGAATCTTTCGTAACAAATTGAAGCAAATGATCTTAATATTGGGCTAGAAGTAGTTTTTCTGATAAATGGACAAGGCTTTCAATTCTCCTACACAGTCTGTCTACATCTCTGTACTCTAACTCTCCTACTACGAGTCTGCTGGAAGAGACTTCATTAGAAATAAGCAGTACCTTTGTACTATTTAACCCCCGACGAAAAAAGAGGGGTGTTATAAGTTTGACGTGTCTGTCTGTCTGTCTGT
>NWSH02000537.1:10581487-10596721 GCA_002382865.2 Heliothis virescens
CCCAACGCGACGTATTTTTTTATTATTTTTTACTTTTTAAAGGGAAATTAAGTTTTTGTGTCGAGGGTTTTTTAATTTTTTTTTATAATACTTCTTCGTCTGACATATATTTACTGTGTACATAAATGGTTAAATAAAATGAAAATAAATAAATAAAGGCTAAAAATGTATTGTGCATAATATTGCAGCAATTGTCACTCTCGGAATTATGAAAACGCAAATATGTAGCTAACCATTGCTAATAAATTAGTCAGTTCTTCTTCAAAACTGTCAGTACTTATAATCATCATATTTCTGCAACATTGCAACCCTATTGGATACCGGAACTATGTGTTTAAGGCGGACAATGTTACCAGCCAGTTGTTAAAATCGGATTACAGAAATGGTATCGTATTATGTAAGTTACGACTTCTGATTTTGAATTATTGCGGATTTTTTATAGTTTACTTTATTTGTAAAGCTTATAATGGTCAGTTTTTTAGGATCTTTACTATGGTTAAAAATTGCATAAATTTGACCCAGTTTCTAAAATTTGATTTGGTTTGAACTTAATTTTTGTCTCGTTAGCTGACATCTAGAAATGAATACTGTGCCGTGGAATAAATCTATGTATATTAATATTATAAAATTGAATGGTTTCTTGAACGCGCAAATCTCAGGAACTAGGTACTGGTCCGATTTGTAAAATTCTTTCAACGTTAGATAGACCATTTATCTAAAAACATGGCAAGGCAACTTTTTATCCGGGTGCACTAAGCAGTTCCCATGAGACGTAGGTGAGACCGCTGGCGGAAGCTAGTTAGTAATAAAAACTCAAACATGTTTAAGTATCACTAAGAAGGGCAACAACTATACATCGCCAAATCCTAACTGAAAGAAATCTAAATGTATAAAACGCAATGGTGACTGACTGACATAGTGATCTATCAACGCACAGCCCAAACCACTTGAGGGAACGGGCTGAAATTTTGCATACAGGTAGATGTTATGTAGGCATCCGCTGAGGTAAACGGGATTTTAAGTTCTGCGCGGGCGAAGACACTGGCAGAAGCTAGTCAGTTATTAAATACCAAAGTACTAAGAGCAATAACAATGTCGAACACAACAAGATATCTATGTAAAATATAGTCTAAAAAAAACATTCATAAATTAATTCAAAGTTGATCCAAATCCGTACAAAGCCGGTTGATCCCGGCTGTTAAATTAAGATACCATTTGGATTCCATATAATCTGAATAAGGGAGTCTTCAAGAGTCTGAATCAACAGATCTATGTTCTGACTGTGGAAGCTGTGATTGTTTTCAAGATTTCTTGGGGTGGGATATGAGAAAAGTTATGGGGTATCTATAACACCAGATTTTTATGTAGCTGGTTCATTGGTTTAGATGGAAATTGAACTATAGGTAAACCTGTGTAAAATAAAAAACCGGCCAAGTGCAAAAATGGTTCCGTACTATTATCTGTAAAAAACATGTAAGTTTTTTGTATAGGATCCCCCTAAAATA
The DNA here is from genome assembly GCA_002382865.2 of Heliothis virescens. Classification (NCBI taxonomy): domain Eukaryota; kingdom Metazoa; phylum Arthropoda; class Insecta; order Lepidoptera; family Noctuidae; genus Heliothis; species Heliothis virescens. Next base: position 10,582,993 of record NWSH02000537.1, read on the forward strand.
TTTCTTTTATGCTAGTTTTCAGTAGGTGTAGTTTATGGCGGTAACAGTTATACGGTACTCTCTGTGAAAATTTCAACTTTCTAGCTATCATGGTTCACAAGATAGACAATACTGGTGATAGACGGACGGACAGACTGATATTGAATTCTAGTAATAGGGTCCCATTTTACCCTTTTGGATACTTAAGCCTAAAAATTAGGTACTTGTAATATGGGTTGCACATTTATATTCGTATGAACGACAGCACAAATCGATGCATCATAAGGTTAAGTAATGCCTGGTGTCGTCGATCCGAAGATGATCCATCTTGACATGGCGAGTTTCTCTGTGTTTTGGAATGCCTATAAAAATTGAGTTTTATCTGGATTAGATATGAAAGCATAACTAAAATTCGCATTTATAACATAGTACTTATATTAAAATCCAAAAGTAATTTTAAATAACTATTCAGCTCGGTAAATTACATATTTATCTTATCAAAGACGTATTAAGATACAAAAAATTGCGCCATTCATATTTTTTCCTGATTTCATAACTACCGTAACAATATTCAAATACTTTTAATCTTAACAAATATTATAAAACTGAAGAGTTTGTTAACGGGCTAATCTCAGAAACAGCAAGACTGATTAGAAAAACCGGCCAAGTGCGAGTTGGACTCGCGCACGAAGGGTTCCGTACGATTATTTGCGGTTTCACACGTTTATTGTAAGGGGGGTCCCCTTAATATTTTTTTATTTTATTTTTAGTATTTGTTGTTATAACGGCAACGGAAATACATCATTTGTGAAAATTTCAGTTTTCTAGCTATCATGGTTAATGGGATACAGCGTGGAGACAGACAGACATACAGACAGACAGACAGACAACGAAGTCTTAGTAATAGGGTCCCGTTTAACCCTTTGGGTACGGAACCCTAAAAATTATCTCAGTGTTAGATAGCCCATTATTCGAGGAAGACTATTTCAGCCAGTTCCTCCCGGGTCTTTATGCAAATACTTCTCGGGTCTGGATAAAAAGTAGTATGTCCTTCTTAGGCTTTCGACTATCTATGTAGGTGCTAAATTTTATTCAAATCGATTCAGTAGTTTTGGTGCTACAGCCGGTCAGACAGCAGTATTGAGTTATTTTCACATAAATAATATTCCATTTATTTATTTACAAACATAAATGGAATATTATTTATGTGAAAATAACTATATATCACATAAATAATATTATTATTAGCAAGCATTGTTATTTAATAATCACAGTATCAAATTAAGCATTTACGTGTAATTTTTTGGTATAATAATTCGTTATTAAGTATTAAAGCAGTTATAATTTTACATAGCTTCCACATAATATTGTGAAACTATAGAACAGTGATGTATCTGTACCACTCTGATGACGTATCAACGAATGAATTTAATTCTTGTTGAGTGCTGTGTGACACACGAACGTAGCAAAAATTGTATCCATGGGCTTTTTGAGATTTTTTTTCTTATTTATTATACAAAAAATTAACATAATCTGCCTAGCCTTTTCCCTACTATTTTGGGGTCGGCTTCCAGTCTAGCCAGTTGCAGCTGAGAACCAGTGTTTTAGATATGACTGTCTATTTGACCTCCACAACCCAGTTACTCGGGCAACCCGATACCTCTTGCTAAGACCGGTGGTCAGACTTTCTGGCTTCTGACTACCCGTAACGACTGCCAGAGATGTTGCAATGACAGTCGGGATCCACCAATTTATCGTGCCTTCCGAAACACAAAAGAACTCGTAATGACAAGATGGTTACCAATCCAAGGACCGACCACGCCAAGCGTAGCTTAACCTTATGATCGATTGATCCACGTGGCTTTGACTTAGCCACGAGCTTGAATTTATCTTTTTATTATAGCCTGGCTAACTCTTTAAGGACACTTTTATGGTCCACGCGGAGAGTGGGACGAAGGCAGCGGAGGTGATTACAGGGGCGCGCGGGACGGTGACATCTGACAGGACTGTCAGTGGTGGGTTATCACCACGAAAGAGAAAGAATTAGTGGTAGTGCCATTGCAACTTTCTGCGCTGAATCGCAACACCCACTCAGTGACGTAAATACAACCTCATCCAAATTGCGTAGAGACTTATTTTGATAAACGATAGGTAGGCGTTTTCGCTATGATGAAGATAAATGAAGTTGTCTTCAGTGTTTTTGAATGTAGAATATCATTTTTAAATGTGTGACTTTAGTGACGCTGGTTCTCGCACTGTGCAGATATAAGGCCACTTCCCTGGTTATGAATCTGTGCCTAATTTTACTATTACAACAAAACTTTTTAATCTATGTACAAACAAAACAATTCAGTCAGTGGACCTCCTCGCCCGTATTTGCAAGTAATGTGCCACCAAAGTAATCAGCGTTAAAAACTTTACACTCAAAGCCGATCAAACCGGGAGTGATCATCAATAAAATATTTATTTCGCAAGCGAAATTCGAAATCAACGGTTTGATATGTGACGTCACTGATTTCCCAAGGGAATCCGGCATCGATAGAAAATTTGATTTCAATTTTATGTATATGCGTTCTGTTTTGATTTAGAAGGTAGGGTTGATTGTATTGTTTTACTATACGTTTTGGATGCGGGTTTGCTTGAAAACTTTGAGATTTTGTTACTATGATACTATGATTGATCAACTAATAATGTACAGACAACAGCACATCAAGTTACCACAATCAATTTCTTCAATAGATTTGCAACCTTATCACAATAGCGGAAGGTTAATATTCGATTGACAAAATTTGACAGATTCGTATACGTTGACCTGCTACTGTCTGTACCTAGATATTTTTCCAAATAGTTGTATTAAAATGAAGAAAATACACTTCATACTTCCCTAACATTGTAAGCTGTTATGATTAATTGAATATTTGAGGACCTCGTGGCTAAGTCAGTCCGTGGGACGGTGATGATCCCGCCATGACGTGTTTTTTAGAATAGTTCCGGACATTATGACCATCTTTGGCAGTCGTTACGGGTACGCAAAAGCCAGAAGTTCAGACAACCAGTCTTACCAAGGGTATAAGAGTTGCCCAAGTTACTGAGTTGCACAGGTAGACAGTAATTCTATAAAACACTAGTACTTTACTGCATATGATTAGACTGGAAGACGACCTTAATAAAGCTGTGAAAAGGCTAGGCAAGTTTGACGACAGGACAGTGAAATAAAAGATTTAAAACACAAAACAAGGAGAATACTGTAACAAATCCTTAACAGCACTACTTAATTCCGCACAAAAAGAACCGAAAACAAGCTACCCAATAAAAGTTGAACGAACCTTACACATTGGTGCTAATACAAAGGGTTCTACAGACAAATGCTCGCCTGTCATTCATTCGATGTAAGAAATGAGCCAGTTAGATAAGAGAATAGGGTGTTGCATGGTCACGGAATAGACACAAGCAAGTTTTAGAAATGGCGGCGAATTTTTTTGAGCAATTTCTGCTATTACTTTTTCGTACATACGTAGCTTTGTCTGTCTGTCTATCCGGCTTTCGGGCCACAATGACTGAACCGATTTAAATGATATTTGGTGCACATATAGTCTAGAATTTGTAAAGGACACAGGTAATTTTTTATTTGATTGCGAGAAGTAGTTTCTTTGGGATGCAGATGGAAGTGAGTGAAATGGCAAGTAATAATAAAACTATTGGAATATAATTTAAATAGATCTGAAAGTTTTGTCTGTTTACCTGTATGTGTAAAACACTTTTATGGTAAAACAGTTGAATAATCTATACTAATATAATAAAGCTGAAGAGTTTGTTTGTTTGAAAAATTCTTTCAGTGTTAGATAGCCCATTTATCAGGGAAGGCTGTAGGCTAGGTATTTTTTATCCGGGTGCGCCGAGTAGTTCCCACGGGATGCTGATAAAACCGCTGGCAGAAGCTAGTTTTAGATATAAGGTAACAGTTGAAATACTTTCAATCGCATAGAAAAAAAAAAAGATATTTTGATCATAGTGCGTTAAACCAGGATGTTTTTAGTTCTAACGACAAAACTATTTTTTTATCTATTTATCAATTTACTACAATCAGCTTTTCTTTATTATAGGTGTACTTAATTGCTGATTACGTACAAACAAGATACGTAGGTATACCTCTATATTCCAATGGTAAAACTAATATTTTGATTAGTGATTTCCTTTTTCGATATAGTTCTTTTTAGTCACTTGTTTAAGACACTTAAAACCAACAATCCAAGTCTAAAGATATAAGCAAGTGGGCTATTTGGTCCGTACATTAGTCACTCATAAAAAAATATATTATTTGAGTTAGCAAAGGTAGGCAAAGAGAATCGTGTGAGTCAGCCAATGCCATTGTTTTTTTTGCATACTATAAGGCATTTTCGGGTTAAAATCTTCTTAAAGCGCTGCTTGAGACAGTCGTAATCGGCAGATATTTGTAGTACTTGAAGATCTCAAATGACCATTTTTGTGATATCTGTCATGAAGGTCCCAACAGATCAGGTGAAAAAAAAACTATAGGGCTACTGTAAGGCTAGTGCTACACTTTCAAAAAATCTCCCGATTAAGAAAGATGTTCAATTTAGTTTGATACAACGTCAAATATGATCAAAATAAAAGATAGCATAAATAAAAACAAGGAAAAGCAAATAAATATTAAACAAAGAAAAACAACCGATAACAAGAAGATTGCAGACCTACTTTCTAATCAGATTTTGTAAATAAATAACAGATTAAAAAAGGGTATTTTTATGCAATCAAAAGTTTTGGCACTTGCATAGTACTGATAAAATAAACGTACATTGTACTCCGGTATATTCTTCTCAAGATCTGAATATGTGGAAGAGTATATGGCTGAAAAGAATGTCATTTGTGAAAAGAAATCAAACAAGGAAGTTTAGAAGAAGGAGACATGCTTCGCTGACTACAAATAAAATTGCTAGCTGGCTGTCATCAGTCAACCCGTGACCACGGTCGGTGCAATTCGGCCGAAACGTCGGGAGAAAAAAGGTATCGTAAACCTTTACAATTTCATTGCGATTAAGACCCGCTGGTTATCTAAAATAAATAAAATTAGGATTGGGATTTGGGCTATAGGACTGCTTCTAGTCTTTATAACTCAGAACTAAATGAAGCAGGCTGATTTATTTCTACGGAAGATAATAACAGCAAAAAATAACGACATGCAGTGACATAACGTAGAATTACTCTGACAAAGACTAAAACAAGTTTCAGTACGTAAAGGTCCATAACCTCAAATCATAAATGAAGCCCAGATTTCTAATTAATGAAAAAAAAAATCTGAACAACAATAAAAATGCTATTGAGTATCACAACTCTAATATAAAGAAGTTCACCTCTATTCCATCACAGAACATCAGATTATTCTTAGAAATTACTTCATTTGAAGACATAGGGCGGAGGCTCGTCGGGTTTCATATAAATTCGTACAATTTGTTATACGGATGACGTCATTAACCTTAAACGGGAGGGGAGCAAATTTTCTATACTTACTGCTACAGGGAGAAAAGGAAATAATTCTATCTATCTGACATTGAATGAGGAATGTAGTAGTTATCTTATTTTACTGTTTCGTCAACTGAACCGGATATCTTTGGTTTATCTGAGATGCTGTTCAAGTTTGCTAGAAAATTTTCAAGTTATGCTGTACATAGTACAGACAACAGCAGGTCAACGTATACGAATCTGTCAAATTTCACCAATCAAACATTAACCTACCTCCATTGTGATAAGGTTGAAAATCGATTGCAGAAATTTGACAGATTGTGGTAACTTGATGTGATGCTGTCTGTACGTTTTTTGAGCTCATGAATATTTTTGAAACTTCTTTTATTATTACATTTCTGAAGTCACATTGGGAATAAAATTAAGATTCACCGGGAAACAACCCGGTATCACAAACGAATTTGCCAAATTACTTTTTGTCAATATTGATTTGCTACAGAAGTATCTAGAGATGGAACCACATCCACTGCAAAATCCAAACCAAACCCAAACTAACCAAAACCAAATCCAAAAGGTTTTGGTTGAATATAATTGCTGATTATCTAAACAGTTCCCACCTAATTAATTTTGAACTGCAACGTAATAAAAAATTAGATGAAGACGCACAAAAATTGCAGATCATCAAAGAATCTTTTCAGATACTACAAAGCCTTGTAGGCTTTGTAATATCTGAAAATCATTTGTCATTTGAACATCTTTGGCAGTCGTTACGGGCAATCAGAAACCAGAAAGTCTGACAACCAGTCTTACCTAGGGGTGCCAGGTTGCCGGGTAACTGGTGTGTACGTCACGACGGCGCTCTCCCATGAAAACACTGGTTCTCAGCTGCATCCGGTTAGACTGGAAGCCGACCCCAACATAGTTGGGAAAAGGCTAGGCAGATGACAAAGCCTTGTAGGCATACATCAAACTATATATATTTCCCATATAGATAGAACAAAAAAACTATATTTGTAGTGACATTGAGCTGCTTATCTGTTAAAAAGTGAATTTTATTTGCTATCAGAAACATTCCTTCGGTGAAAACACATATGTCTGATTGGTCATCATATCTTCAACTGATAGCTACAATATCTTCTAGATAACAGTATGAACTGCAACGCATGCAAATACCAAGGTTGATGTTTGCCAAACAAATATTGTTTGCTAGAAAATATTCCTTCGAAAGGACTACTATCCGCACTATAACTATGTTACAATGTACTAAGTTTTATCAAAATTCGTTCAGCCGTTTGCGCGTGAAGAAACATTTTTTTTACAACATTAGTGTAAAATGTGATGTCAAGATGTGCACAAAATAACTCCATACACTATAGAACAAAACGCAAATTTCAGTTGTAAGATTGGCATCTTGTGTTATGTTTTTTTCTTATCTTCCGTTGCTATGAGGAAAAAATCGCACTTTATTAAAGTGTATTGCGGATTCTATCTTAGACACTAGTGGCCATTTCTAAAGGTGATAACATGAAAAAAATAACTCTGGCAAATCTTACTGATTAATCTGGTATTATCTAAGTCAGCACCTGGCAAGCCTTTTCCCAACTACATTGAGGTCGGCTTCCAGTCTAACCACAACAGCTCAGAACCGGTGTTTTACATGAAGCGACTGCCTATTTGACCTCCACGACCCAATTACCCGGACCATACGATACCCCTTGGTAAGACTGGTTGTCAGACTTTCTGGCTTCTGACTATACTGAAAATTGAGATAGGCAGTCAATCCACGTGAAACACAAGTACTCAGCCATAAAGGTTAGGATGAAAGAAAAACTAATATAGGGAGGGAAAGGCTAGACAGGTGACTCATTCATAAAATATTAAAAATACTTGAGTCAACATAGTTTGTGAAAGTTTAAGCAGATTATAAGGCACTATGACTCAAATATTCACACCGTGTGGTAGTTTATGAATCATCAATTTCAGCAGCCTTGATCTGCTTATCTTTAAAGTTTCAATAAAGTAACCTGTTTCGGGCCTAAAAATGATGGCGCAATAACACAATAAAGGTCTGTCGAATCACCTCAGTCCAACAAATAATCGGAGACACCATATCTTATCTTGACCAGTATCAATAATTTGGAAACCTGTTAAAAAGAATACAACTTTATCAGTAAAGCAATAAGATTTATTCTAAAGTGAATGAGTCTATCCGCTTTATCGTTGGATAAATGAGATATAGATTAAACAAGTATTGAAAGTGAAGTATTCATCGCAACAGAACAGATTGTGGTACTCGTGTGTGAAGAATTAACAAAAAAAGAAACGAAAATGAGTAACTCGTGCAAATATTATACGGAAAGGACACTGGGATGGATGTTAAACAACAAAATTATAGTGTTTCTGAGTCTCCTGTCGTTTTGTCTGTTTGTGTCCACATTAGCAATGGCGGGTCAGAGGAACAGGTTGTGGTATGAAGTGTATGACTTGACTTCTACATCAACAACTACTACTACTACTACTACTACTGTACCACCTCAACCAGAAGGCGAAGGAGGAGCTGGGGGCGATGCAGGGACTGGGGGAGATACAGGCGCTGGGGGTGATGCAGGGGCTGGGGGCGATACAGGCGCTGGGGGTGATGCAGGGGCTGGGGGCAATGCAGGGGCTGGGGGAGATACAGGCGCTGCGGGTGATGCAGGGGCTGGAGGAGATACAGGCGCTGCGGGTGATGCAGGGGCTGGGGGCGATGCAGGGACTGGGGGCAATGCAGGAAATGCAGAAAACACCGATACTGAAAACAGGAACCTTAGAAACCAAATATATGACAGTAAACTATTGCAACTGCTCAGCGGTGCTTAGTTTGCTTCATGAAACGCAAGCTTGTGTGATTTTCGAAGTCAAGCGGAAAGATTTTTGGGTTTATTATGTAAGTCTGTGTGAAAATTGTTTTGATCTTAAACAAATGTGAGACATTTTAAGTTTCACGGCACGTGTGAAGTAACTACCATAATATATTTTTATAATATTGTGTAGAATTTTGTATTGACTTATTTAAGTTTTTTATGGATTCATTAAATTAGTTAAGTGTTTCTGTGACTTCTTATCTACTATTTTCATTGTCATTTTCCTTGTTTTGTTTAGTTGAAAATGGTGGATGACAACGTTCCAATATTTTATATGGTTTGTGATTAATGTCGAGATTCTTATTCTTTGGACAATATATGGCACAACTAATTATAACTATTGTGACTCGATAAACAACTACGTTATTTACATGTTTTAAAGTAAAATGATTTCAAATCTGTAAATACGAACAGAATAGTTCTGTTTATCGTAATCAACCAGTTTAAGTAAAGTGATAAGATAAAACATGGCCTTTTATTCTTTATATCGTTTTTATCAACTGTTTTTGTCGATACCTGATAACAACTAAAACTGTAATAGTGTAAAATATTTGAACAATGTTAATTAACTATGAAAATGTGGTTTAGAACTTCCTCTATTTGCGGAGTAGTCATGGTTAAAACGGGGCTAACGTTATGGGCAATTTCTATTAGCTATCCTTGTTTGGCGATTATTTGACACTAGCCGTTTTTTCGCGGTTTCACTCGCGTCCCGTGGGAAATACTGCCCGTACCCGGATAAAATATAGCCTATAGCACTCACGAATAATGTAGCTTTCTACCAGTGAATCAATTTTTAAAATTGGTGCATTACTTCCAGAGATTACCCCCTACAAACAAACTTACAAATTTACAATAAATTTTACCTTTATAATATTAGTATAGATAATATACAATACATGCAGCTTAATAATATGTCAAAATTCAATCTCTAGTCGGTAATCAGTGAGTAGTTGGCAGACGCTCTTGATGACTCATGCAGAGGTCCGCCCAAAACTTAAAACTACGTACAATATCAACTAGCTTCTGCACATGGTTTAGAAACCTTTCTCAGCAAGTGGGCTATTGAAACACAGAAACATTTTCTATTCTAATCCAAACCTAACTTTAAAACACAAGAAATCTAAAGTCGACGTTTAAAATAGCTAATTATATTAAAAAGAAACATGTTAGGACTTGTTTCATTGTGTTTGCTGACATGTTGATAGAAGCTATTGATTTTGTCCCACAATAAATGAATGTAGTTCATAATATTATCTACCAGCGACTTCAATAGCTAGACTATGACAGGGTTGTTATCATTGTCCGATAAGTGTGATTTAGATTAATTGCAAATTTCAGAGAAACTGTATTTATAAGTCAAAATGATTGGTATATCCGTAAACATGTCACTATTACTTTCTTCTTATATATTAAAATGAATTGCTGTTCGTTAGTCTGACTCAAAACCCGAGAATTGCTAGACTAATTAGGCGTTGGGTAGAGGTCCGAGGTCCTACCTTGCCAAGTGTTGCTGAACCTTATGGTCGATCGATCTACGCGGCTGTTACATAGCTACAGACCAACCCATTAACATCGAATAAAACAAAAATTATTCATAACATAAAAACCGGCCAAGTGCGAGTTGGACTCGCGCACGAAGGGTTCCGTCCTATCTATCTAACCGTCATGTATGAAAAATGAACGTATCTATTACCTAAAACTAGCCAAAATACCAATATTTTTCGGCAACAAACGGAAATACTGAAAAATACGAAAAAAGTGAAATTTGTGAAAATTTCAGTTTTCAAGCTATCACGGTTTATAAGATACAGCCTGGAGACAGATAGACAGCGGAGGCTTAGTTATAGGGTCCCGTTTTATCCTTTGGGTACGCAACCCTAAAAATCTTAACCAAGCGGAGGATAAAACCTAATAGTTCTATTTTAAGCCACAGTTTCCCCATAACTGCTTTATTAGTTTGAAAAGTGATGTCATCAGCGACACCATGCTTGTAGCAAGCCATCGAATTAGAATATAAATTGAACTCTTTATATAAACATTTATAATTTGCATTTAAGGGGACGCTTATACAATGCACGTATTGGACGTACTTGTTGAACGTGAAAAGGAATGGTATTGGTAATGAAAAATACCTAAAAGAAATCACGATTTGGTAATTTCACATGGATTCACGTTCTGAACTTTCACTCGAGAAAAAACATGACCTTAATAAAATATATTCAATGTTTTATCTGCAGGCAGCCAAGGAATCTAGAGCCACGTGAAGCCATAACATAAAAATATTATTTCAACGAAAGTAACATAAGTACAAGGATTAATCCATTCTCTTCGCCTAATTCACTTAAACTACGTAAAACCTCTCACCATTTTTCAGTAAACACGCTAAAAAAGTACCTTAATAAATTCATTTTTTTAGTCTTGCAACCTACCCTTAATATTCACCGGTAGCAACACAAACGACGTTCTGCTAATACGTTATAAATATTCATAGTCATAAGTAGCTCTCGACCTATCGAACGTTTACGACTTAACCAGTATTAGCTGACCCGCGACCATGCATTCAACTTATCTCCTTAATCCGCAATCTCTTCGGCTAAGAAGGGGCAGGGAGCTCCAGTTTATCTGGTCGTCTGCTCTTCACCAAGGGAAGGGATTCCGATACACATTATACGATATTTCAATTCAGTATTTATATTTCCTGAGGGAATATGGCTTTAAATCCATGTGGAGTGTGCTGGTCTAAATACACATATTTTTAGGGTTCCCAAAAGGAAAACCGGGATCTTATTGCTAATTTCATGTTCCGTCTGTTCGTCTGCCCGGAGGAGGTTAACTATTATTTGTTACTAACTATCATTGTTCGTGAAATATTCAAGAATAATGATAGTTAGACAGTTGAAAATCTCATAGATAATTATTACCACTATAACAACAAATACTGGAAACTAGAATATAATAAATATTTTAGAACGAGCTGCCACCCTGCAAATATAATTTATTTGGCTATTTTGTAGACAATAACGGTACAGAACCCTTCGTACGCAAGTCCGTTTTGTACTTGGCCAATATTTTTTTGTTTTGCCTGCGTTTCGGTGTTACTGAAATCGGGAGCGACGCAAAAACGTGACAACAAGGGAGTTTTTGCGTGAAAAAAGTAAACAACACTGAATTCACCTGTTTCAGTATTTCTATGAGAATTATAATAGGTATTTATAGAAATATTTCCATTAAGTGTTCCCATACACTAACTCTAACTGCGGAATCCAATATTCTGTCTATCTCTGGATTGGCTTACTAGAGATAGAATTTTGACATTAGCCCTATACAAATAATGTCAAATTCCTATCTCTAGTAAGCAAATACAGAGATAGATAAGTTATTAGGAACGGCCAAAAGCAGTCAGCCGATATAGTCAGATGGCAGAACCTTTTTCTTAAGAAAATCGCCTAAAATAATAGTATAAAATACCTGACCGTTGTAATGTTTATAAGTATTAATTATCTCCGTACAGATTTATGAGCCTAAACAAACTATCGACGACGAGTGAGCCTAGGCGACTAACTGCGGAATTCAATATTCTGTCTATCTCTGGATTTGCTTACCTACTAGAGATAGGAATTTGACATTACTTGTATGGGGCTAATATCAAAATTCTATCTTTAGTAAGCAAATTCAGAGATAGATAGTTTATTGGGAACGTTAAAGTTATAGTATAAACTTTTTTTATTTATCTTTACCGTAGATAAAATCAATCCGTTCGTCAGTCCGTGTCGTTTGCGTTTGTATGAAAGCGAAGCGCGGTTATAAGGCTACTAACACATTCAAATACGGTTAGTATACGTCGACGGATTTCGGTAAGTAAATAAAAAAAAAACTTACTCATTTTATTGTTGATTTGGGTCGAGAATCATTAAGTATGCAAAACAAGAGCTTGTATAAAACTATCACAGTTCATGAGATACAACCTTTTGACAGACAGACGGACAGCGAAATCTAAGTAATAGGGTCTCGTTTTACCCTTTGAATACGGAACCCTTAAAAATATATTGCTAGTGTATACTAATATATTCATTCAAAATGAATGCATCGGAATAAAATTAAAATTGATAATTTCAATTCCTCGTAATATTCATATATGCGCTTCTTTAAAACATAATATTTTACCACCATTTAATTCATAATAATATTTTGTTTAATTGAGTAGGATATCTGCGTCAATATAATATTACCCAGGACAGTTATGGTCATGGCACATTGTACCGGCACGGTCACGGCACAGCAAATAGCGTGTCATTTAAATTTGAACATTAAATCGTATGACATATGATATATTTCATAACGTCAATACAAAAAAGCCAACGGCGGGCTGTCAGCGCGCGGTTTCCTATCTAACAACTCACGTTGTTATGAAATATATCATATGTCATACGATTTAATGTTCAAATTTAAATGACACGTTATTTGCTGTGCCGTGACCGCGCCGGTACAATGAGCCATGACCCTTAAGATTTTATTCTCGTTAAGGCTTATTATAATTATTGTTCTATGTCACCGGCCTTCCACGTAACTACTTGCTTCCACCCGTATTTTCACCCGCGTCCTAAATAGCGGTTTACATGTTAAAAAAGTATAATATTTAATGATGAAAGAGTAAATTGTAATTTGTACATTTTCGGTACGACAAAAATATATAAACTCACGCACACACTATGACGAACTTTCGCCTTTGTGTTTACGTAATTAAAAATAATAAACAACTCTAATCTCCCTCAAACAGAAAAAAAACACCAGGTTGCACTCCGGGAATGCAGGCAGAAGTGAAAACATGAATATTAACTTTATGCGTTTTTAATATTTTTTTGAGATTATGGAATGAAGAAAGAGCACAACTACTTTTTACTGTCATCACTTGCTCTCGATATTGAGAGTTTCTCAAAAAAAAACTTTTGTCCCTATGACTGTACTGGAAGGTATACCCCAACACGATTAAATATAATCAAAATTTAAGCACGACTCCATCTATGATTTTGAAGAATAAAAACTATACTCGTACTTTCATACTTGACTAACTACTTGACTTTGAAAAATTATAGATGGCGCAACACATTTTTTCTCACATGTCTTTCCTCGATTTTGAGGGTTCTGGTTGAGCTAAAATTATTCAAATATATATTTTGAGTTTATTGCTGTGGCCTGGATGCTAACCTAAAGATACTCCGGCACCATTTCATTTTATAAAAATAAAAACCCAAACTCCATCTATGATTTTAAATGATAATTACTAAGCCTGACACTATTGTCAAATTTCACATGTTTGAAACGTCATAAAATATCTTACCGACCTGTACTTACGGAATTTCTAT